>JANJXV010001569.1:0-103046 GCA_024803745.1 Megascapheus bottae | reverse complement strand
CTTTTTGAGTTGTTCAAAGTCAACTATAGTCTAACAATAGTAATAAAAACTCCAGAAAATTCATAAATTTTATTTCTTTAATTATTTCTTTTTGTATGGTGCTGAGGATCAATTGTGGAGCCTGTAGATGCAAGGTGAATGCTCTCATGCTGAGTTATACATAATTGAAAGCTCCCATAATTTTTTTTCTATTTTTTGGCAGTCCTGGAGGTTAGGACTTGAGCCCTGACCTTGGACTTTTCTCAAGGCTAGAGCTCTACCACTTGAGCCTCAGCACCTCTTCCAGCTTTTTTCTATGTGTGTGGTACTGAGGAATCAAACACCGGTCTTCCTTCATGCTAGGCAAGCACTCTACCACTAGGCCCAATTCCCAGCCCTCCCACAAATTTTTAGTTACTCACTACTCTGAGTAGGATGAGGATGAAATCTAACACCTGCCTTTCACCTTGCCTATGTCCAGCTGTGGGCCCCACCAACCACTGACTGCCTCTTAGAGATAAATTCCATACTTGTTCATTTTCAAGACCAACCGTTGGATTCTGAGTGAAGGGTATCTCATATTGTTACAGTATCTCACTTTGTTTTCTGATATATTGAATTTATTTGTATTTGGTTATTTGAAATTTGATAGGGAAAGGGAGAAAACCAAGACGGGGGGGGGGGAGGGTAGTGGGTACCTAGACATGTGAAAGGGTATCAATGTATGTGAATTAATGCACCTTCTATCTGGCAAATATCATGTAACCCTTTTATTAATTACAATAAAAATATAAAAATACATACTTTGGGTGTCAGGATAAGTAAGTAAATGAATGAATGTATAATAAATAAATTAATTAAAAAAAAAGAAAGTAACAGGCTCAGTGATAGCGGCTTATGCCTGCACTCTAGCTACTCTGGAGTCTGAGATGTCAAGGAGATTCAAAGGCAGCCTATGGAGGAAATTCTGTGAGAGTTAAAGGTCCAAGTATCCACGTGGTACCATAGGAACGTGTCTCATGCGGTATAGTACTAACCTGAGACAGGAAAGCTGAGGGACTAGCAAAAAGAACTTAGCCCCTGGCAATGTTTGTGTTCCCTTAGGATGACTTTCACCTGGCCTTCCCTTTTGAGACCAAGCATACTCCTTATGTTTCATCCTGAGTAGTGTGTCATCACGTGTTTATACTAGAGAGGATTAGCCAGAGAGTCAACGAATATGAGAATACATCTCTAATTTTCATTTGTCATTCTTTTAGTAAGGTTGTACATGATATTTTGACAAAGCATATTTCACAGTCATATGCTAAAAGAATACCCAAATATGTGGTAGTGTGACTTAAAAATTATTAATCACACAGACACACCCACCCCACCACACACACACACACACACACACACACACACACACACTCACACACTCACATACTCACAAACAGATACATACACTGGGAAAATAGGGATGGTAATGACCAGGAGATTTAGATATGTTCAGCTCCCCAGACTCTCACTGCCCTGAACTTCCCCATGTCACCTGTGGGGTCCAACGACAACATCTCCAGAAGTGTCCACGGCCAGGCCTGGCCTTGTTTGGACACACGTGGGCCAGGCACCCTCTGCGCTCTTCCATGAGGCCCGAGCCTCTCCCATTTGAGAAAAATCTGGCAAACATCTCCTGAACGGCTGCTAGCCACACAAGTGAGCAGTTGGGGGCTTGTGTTGACTGTGGCTGCCGGGATACCAAGGTTCTAAGTTCCACTGTGAAGGAAGTGAGGTCATCTGTGCAGGGCCCTTCAGTTGAGCCCTTCCTTCTGACACACCCTCCCCAGATGACCCCTTTTCTCACCACTTGCTAGTCCTGAGCATGACCTCATCCATTCAGTGTTTCAGCCACTGTTCAATACTACTCTCCCCAGGTAGCCCTGGGTGCAGCAGCCACACCACCTTATAGGAGATACAGATGGGCTCTGTGCCTCCTGGTGCCCAGTCCTGTATACCTCTTACCACAATTTCCAGAGTACTAAGCTGGTGACTTCAAAGAGACAACAGGGCAATGGTAAGAAGAGGAACCCTGTAAGATTCTATGGGCTGTCTAGTGGACAGGCTAAAACTTCACAATATCCTAAGCTGCAAACAGAAATGCACTGAGGCTCAGTCCAATGTATTCTGGCACTGACACATAGTCTCTCATTCTACAATCACAAGCGTGTCCTTACTGGGTCCTCAGTGTTGAAGCCTGGGTAAAGCATGTCTGTCCAGTGGAGCTAGGTAACTTTGATTTCCTTCAATGATAGGTGATATCATTTCCAGGCCCTGTGATATTCCTTGGATACCTGTCCCCTAATGTCCCCTCATCCACACTGGCCTCTGGACTGGGATGCTCCTATTTATGCCTCCAGTGTAGCTTGCATGAAAAACATGAAATGGTTGTTTGTGTTCTTTCCTGGTGCCAGTTGTGAGGCTTGCATTGTTTACCTGCCACTGTCCTTCCTTTTTCTTCTTTGCTCCAGCCACTCTTCCACTTTTGGCTTTTTAGTCTCAGGAACTTTTCTTCTGGAGATAGCTTGGGACCTCTATCTCCACATCTCAGCCCCTGAGCAGCTATTACAGTGGTTCCCTATTGGTGCCTGGTTTCTAATGTGTTTTCATTCCAGTGTATCACATCTCCTTTCCTTTCAACTGCTAGACCTACTCTTGTTGACATGCCACATTTCCTGACAGGCCGATATTTGAAGGTCCTTTCACTGACTCTGTGTTATAGACCTTCCCATGGCCTTCCGAGGAAAATACAAGCAGTGATGATGTCATTCTCTCCCTAGGATTCCCCCCTCTGCTGCTTGTCATGTGCCAGAGTCAGTTCTGGAATATTTTTCCTCTCTCCTCCCATGATGGATCCTGATATCGCCCATCAATGTTAGCACACCATGGATTATTGAAGCTTTTCCAGACTCCACGACTCCCTGGTACAACATTTGATCTGTTGAGGATTTTACTGCATTTCCTGTCTACCTTCTCAAATGGAATACCTACTCTGGTGTCTTCATTTGACAATGCAAATGTATGAATATGGCTTTGGTGTTTTTATTTTTGTTTCTATGCAGCTAATATCATTTTCCTAAGTGAAATAATCCAGAGATATAAAGACAGATGTTCACATACTTATGTTTAGAAAATGTGTCGATGTTCTTGAAGAGAAAAGGTCAGGAGTTAGTGGAGATTAGAAAAATAGTTGGGGTGGGATGTTGGGAGAGAATGAATAATTTTTGATGTTCCAAAAGACATTGGGCAAACTGTGAATGACCACAGTTAATTGTGTATTTAAAACAAAAAATCTGATTGAGAGGACTGAAATTTTCTAGTACAAATTAATAAATATTTGAGGTGATGTATCTTTCAATTTCTAGAATTGACCAATACACACTGAATAAATGGGTATTAATGTTACACTGCACTCATGATTGGATTTAGTTATTGAGTTGTTATGACATTTTGGATATGGTTTATTGCCTTTCTTTTCTTTTTTAATATTTTATCTTTGGGGTAATGTATAGAGGGGTTACAGTTACATTCGCTAGATAATAGGTGCATTATTTCTCACACATTGATACCCATTCTCATGTTTTTGTCCCCATTTCCCTTCCCTCAATCATCTTATTTTCCCCCTTTCCCTTTCCCATTTCAATAAACAAATAAACATGTATACAATATACCAGGTAAACGAGCCCAATACATTCACAATATGAGATTAACCAAAGGGCAACAAAATGTACTATGTACTACTTTATTTCTCTTGTCTTGTATTGCCTTTCTTGTCTATATTGGTTGTTTCTCTACATTGGAGTTTGTGCACTGCTTGGGTGAATTTGTCTTTTAATTCCTTTCAGGGAAGAGAGGGGGGGGAAGGGAAGGAGGGAGGGGGGAGGGAGGGGGGAGGGAGAGGGAGGAGGGAGAGAGAGAGGAAAGACACAGAGAGAGACAGAGAGAGGAGGGTGTGACCATAATAATTGCAGCAATTAAAAAAATGAACCAAACATTTACATAAAATAGGCAACGTCAGCTAACTCTTCAGTGAAATTGCAAAGGGATGGAATTTGGGTTCTTAAACTAAACTAGAAGCTTATCATTAAAAATTAAGATGAGTCCAGTGGCTTAAGCACTTAATCCTAGCCACTTGAGAGAAGGTGATGAAACAAATGCAGTTTGAGGCCAGCCTAGCCTAAAAGAAATTCACAAGACTTTATCTCAAAAATGAGTTGGCACAGTATTGTCTGCCTGTCATCCTGAGAGAGAAGGAAACTCATAGGAGGATTAAAGTCCACATCGGCAGGCAAAGGTATGAAGCAAAACCCTACCTCAATAACAACCAGTGCAAAAATAGGCTGGCAGAGTGAAGTCTTGCTAACTTTTGGCCAGGGTTGGCCTTGAGCTAACTAACTGTAAGTCCTCCTGAACCCTAACTCCTGAGAAGCTGTCATTCCAGGTGTAAGTCCCGATGTCTGGCCCCAGGAAACCTTTATTTTCCCAACTAAGCCTGTGGGATATGGCTTTCTGCTTCTGTCCTGAACCGCTCTATTAGTTTTGTAGGAGAATGGCCAATAAAGCAATCTCCCAAGAACATAGAACTAGGTCATTAGTAGAGGAAACAGACACCTGTAAACTCTCTCAGATCTTTGCTTGGGTTCCTGTCTTCGTTGAAGTCCTGTGAGGTTCTTGTAGAGCATAGGACATATGAGCTGTGTTTTGCAGGCAGTCCTGACTCAGGGCATAGTACAGACAACATGGGGAATAGATTAGAGCCTGCTTCTCACAATATTTTAGGACCCTGGGGCTTTGTCTGTCAGAGTTGTGTGCACGCAATGGGCTTGTTTATACATCAGCCCACTTTCCCAGAGAATATTTGTAAGACTGACACGAGGGTCGCCGTCTCTTTCCTCCCTCCTTAACTGCATTGTGAAATGCATGCTCAGTGGAAAGTTTTTCAATCACCACTTCATGAAGCAGCTCAGCAGGCTAGTTTTCCTCTCCACTGGTCTCTGCTTTGTAGATAATCACTGAAGCGTGGCCTATATTCTGATCAGGTCTAGCTGGGACAATTGCCTAGAAGAGTCCTGGTCCAGCTTTGAGTTTCAGGGTCCTCTGATATGGTGTGGTTCTATTCTATATCCATGGATTTATCTGAATGTTGCAGCGATTAAAACAGTAGGCTTGATGGTTACTAGTAGCTCACAACTGTCATTCTAGTTATTCAAGTGGCTGAGATCTGAGGGTCACTGTTTATAGCAAGCCCAGGAAGGATGGTCTATGAGACTCTTACCTGCCATTAATCACCAACAAACCGGAGGTTGAGCAGTGGCTGGAGTTGTACAGCTCTGTCCTTCATCGAACAAGCTCAGGGACAACTCTTTGTTCCTGAGTTCAAGCCCTAAGATGGATACAAAAAAACCCAAAAGACCAGTAAGCACATACCTATAATCCTAACTATTCAGGAGGCTGAAGATTTTGTTCAAAACCAGACATGATAGAAAAATATGTGAGATTCTTATCTCCAATTAACCCAAAAAAAACCCACAAAAAACAAAAAAAAACCCAAAAAACAAAATGGAGAGGGAGGTATGGCTCAAGTGGTAGAGTACCAGCTTTGTGCTTCTGCCCCAACTAAGATCACAAAACTCTAAATTCACACTCCAGTATGAACTCAAAACAACAAGAACAAAAGCAAAGAAAAAAACAGTAGGAAAAGACTGTAATCACATTAATTTTGCCTTCTTAATTGTTCTCTGCAGTCACCTGACCCAGTATTGCTGTGATTGTCCTCTCTGCTGAACTCAATGTTCACTAGGGAATGAGCTGACTGAAATCTGAGTAAGGGCAACAGCTGAAGAGTTTAGCATTTGCCCTGTTCAGATGTTTTTTTTAAGTCATGAAACGAATTCCTCTGGAGTCCTTTACACAGGTGGAAAGGGAGAGGAAGGATAGAAGTGGAAAGAGAAAGGGTGTTTAGAATCGTGGTTGCATTCTGCCCCCTGGTGGATTAATAGATAAGGAACATCTCGTATATGTACACAATGGAATCACATTACTCCTTCCAGAAGGAAGTGGAAAGACTTTGAAAAACACGTTAGTCAAAGTAAGCCAGACCCAAAGAAACAGGCTGCATGCTTTCTTCCTTTGTTATAATTAGACGATTCCTATAAACCAATAAGAATTCCTAATGGATAGTAAAAGACAAAAAATTGTACTTGGACAGGATTAAAGTGGACTTTAAATATTCAAACAATGACAGAAAAGGAGGATATTATTAGGAGATGATTGCATGGTCACAAGAGCTATGTCCTTATGATCATATAAAATGATGTTTATTGAAATGAACGCCAAACAATGGAAACAAGAGGATTTTTATTATTCTGTTTGCAGTTAGTTTTCTCCTTGTTCTTCGTTTTTTAATTTATTTTTAAGTAGTTGTACTAAGGAGTTGTCATTTAACAAGTCAGCTTGTGAATACATGTCCTGATCATGTCACCCCTTTGAACAGTCTTCCCCATCCCTTCCTTACTCACCTTCCCTCACTCTTCTTACTGTTTTAGAAATTATATCGGAATCCTGAGTGCATTTCCTCCCTCTTCTCTTTATTCATCTACTGTAGTAACCTTCTATGACCAGGGACAAGACAATAACAGACACCAGACTGTAGAAGTCAAGTTTGGGACTTAAGTCTTCTACTTCAGTTGTGGTCATTTTGATCCATATTTCTGTGACGAGGCGGGGGATATCAAGACAGAAGGGTTTGGTGAGATCAAGCTATTCATCTCATGGTGGCCAAAAAGGAGACACAGAGAGAAAGAGGGAGAGGAAGAGAGAAAGGAGGAAGGGAGAGGGAGACAAAGTTACCCTTATGATAAAATATATTCCTCCAACGATGTCCTACCACTTCCAAATAACACCATTAAATAATGAATCCATTGAGCTAGGTATGGTGAAAAAAATGACTATAATTTCCATACTCAGGAGGCTGAAGCAGGAGGTTTTAAAATTTAGATCCAACTTGACTTACATGGACAGTTCCAGGTGAGCCTGGACTACATAGTAAGACCTTATCTCCAAAAAAAAAAAAAAAGAAAAAAGAAAAGAAAGAGGGGCTGGGAGTTTAGCCTAGTGGTAGAGTGCTTGCTTGCCTAGCATTCATGAAGACCCAGGTTCTATTCCTCGGTACCATGTACATAGAAAAAAAGCTGTAAGTGGTGCTGAGGCTCAAGTGGTAGAGCTCTAGCCCTGAGAAAGTCCAAGAACAGTGCTCAGGCTCTAAGCTCAAGCCCAGAAAGAAAGAAAAGAAAAGAAAGAAAGAAAAGAAAGAAAGAAAGAAAGAAAGAAAGAAAGAAAGAAAAAATCACTTACTGGAGATCAGAGCTTCCATGATTCAATCACTTGTCGAAGTTTATCTATCAGCTAGTTGAGAACCAAGCCTTCAACACATGAGATTTTTGTGAGTATTATGCTGATGGCCACCTTGGGCCATGCAAAAAGATAGATACAGAGTCCTAGCCTTGAGCAAAAGGTATCCATGGACAGTGTCCAGGCCCTGAGTTCAAGCCCCAGGACTGGCAAAGAAAATAAAGAAAGAAAAGAAAAAAGAAGATAGATACAGTCATCGATCCGTGCTTACTCTGGAGTTGCCAAATGGGTATAGATATTTTATATGAAAGCAAATTTCAGTTCCGTCATGATTATCTGCTATTGTATTGGGCTGAATCTAATTCTGATGAATACAGATTTGATTTCTGGTGTTACAATGGCTCTGCATATTTTCAATACCAAGTCAATGATTTATGAATGATACATTAATCACAATAAGGGCTTCATGAACCATTCCTAGGCCTTGCTTCAGATTGTCTCTGTAGCAAAAACAGGAGTCAGCTTGTGGTTGAGAGGTTTAACCATTTCTCTTGAAGTGAGTGTGAGGTTTTAATGCAAAAGCTATGGGTTGCAATTTGGCTACAAGCCCTTCAAGTCTTTGAAAACAAAAAGTGAACCTCTCTGTCTCTGTCTCTGTCTGTCTCTGTCTCTGTCTCTGTCTCTCTCTGTCTCTGTCTCTCTCTCTCTCTCTCTCTCTCTCTCTCTCTCTCTTTCTCTCTCTCTCTCCCCCTCTCTGTCTTTGTCTGTCTCTCTGTCTCTGTCTCTGTCTCTGTCTCTCTCTCTTCTCATCTTTTAATCAGCTTATGACTGTGTAATTTAAACTCCAAATCAGGATCTGAGTAAAGCATGCTGCAAACATAAAAAAGAATCCTTTAACAAGTGTAACTAAGCATCAAGCAATACCTGGCTTGAAAAGCTGGTTTTTATTGCTGGTTGGATTTTATTTTCCTCATACATTATTTCTGAATGTCTAAAAAGCCTGGCTCATTGAATTGGGTGTTTCTTTTCCCAAGTAGGTTTCTGAATTGTAGGTTTTGGTCATAAAATCCTAGGCATATGTCCTTTCATCACAGAATAGCTGTTCTGGGGAAACAGGACATTATTATCTGGAAAACTGGTGTTCCCAAGTTAGGCTTTGCCCAGTATCCTCTCCCTTTGTGGAATCGCCGGGCTCAGCCTTGGCTCTGTGTGCATCCTGCCTTCCTTCAAATAGTTGGTCTCCTGATTGCCTTCAGGGACACTAGAGCTGTTGAATACCGGATGCTAAGCCCCTGCTCTCAGAGGTTTCATTCTGTTCTTGTCAGAGTCTCATTGGCGCTTAAAGTACTGTCATGTATATACCTTTAGGATTTGATTCCATTTGACCCATCTAATAAATGAACAGCTGGCTCATAGTGTGTCCAACTACGTCTGCAGTGGTCTTAGCCTCAAATCTCAGTGCTGCTTGGTCTACCCCAGGCCATGTTTCTAGCAACTTGTCATTGGCTGTTGAAGCACAGGCCATCCTGGGCCATCCCAAGGGGGCTTCTTGTCTTGTGATGTTGAGGTAAGTGACCCAAGAGGTCTCTCTTACCAATCTAAACCATCTTCCTGATAGCATCGCCTCTCCTCCTGAAGGAGCCTCTCCATTTTGGCTAAACATTAGGAACTTAATATTTAATGTTAAAAGAGAAACTGTTTAGAAAGTCTAGGAACTGTTCATGTGCCTTGTAGCAATTATGAGAGTCCCTGAGCCCCCCTTAAACAGAGAGCTTTGTTCTTTTAAAGCAGTTACCAGAAAAAAAAAGCAATAATGCCAGGAAAACTTTTAAAAGGCACATCTGCAGGAGGAAGGCTGGAGTTCAGGCTGGCTATGGGTAGCTGGATTTCTAGCCATGAGCCTTCCATGGAACAGCTGAGCTCTGAATCTCTCTAGGCCTTATCCCCCCAACTTCCCAGAGAGCAGAGATCAATACAGATAGATACTTTTTTGTGTGCCAGTTCTGGGGCTTGAACTCAGGACGTGAGCACTTCCCTTAGACTTTCTCAAGGTTAGAGCTCTATCATTTGAGCCACAGCACCACCTCTGGCTTTTTCTGTATATGTGGTACTGAGAAATCGAACCCGAGTCTTCATGCATGCTAGGCAAGCCCGCTTCTACTGGATCATGTTCCTGGCCCCAGCTTTTTATAGTGTCAGTACTGGGTTTTGAACTCAGGGTCTGGGTGCTATCTTTTTTCTAGTAATAGGTGCTATTACTTGATCCACAGCTCCATTTCTCACTTTTTGGTGGCCCCAGACTGGCTTCAAACCTCAATCCTCAGATCACAGTCTCCTGACTAGTCACTGACCTGAGCCTCCAGTGCCTGGCTAGTTAGACATTTTTGCCAATGAGATTGGTGTGATACCAGAGGAGACAACAGTGTGGTGAAGTGATTTGTTTATCGCATAGACATCATCTTTATTAACAAGCTCTACTTAAATTAGACAAGTAGAGGAACTGATTGATTGAGTCATCCTTTGTTCACAGGAGGTGGGGGGAGAGGGGCACCCTCACTTTCTGGCAGTCTCAAGTACTCATTGGGCTCCATACTGCCTTTTTCAATGCTCCCTAAGCCACATGATTGCAATGGGGTGCACCCTTCAGCTGCTCTGGCGGAGCATGGCAGCCATGCTCTCCTCCCTCTTTCCCTTGTCCTGGGTGACCTGCAGCCAGAGTAGCTTTCTCACACAGCTGCAGTCTACCTGTGCCAGGATCTGACAAGCAAGGCTTCGAGTCAACAGTTCAAGGTATGAAGGAAGAAAGAACCCTTCCCTTCCCTTCCCCTCCCCTCCCACCCTCTATTCTAGCATCCAGCCCTACCTCCTCTTGTTTCTTCCCTTCCTCTTCTATTTTTACCTGTTCCCTCTTCCATTGCTTAGCTTTTTCACTCGAGGCTGGTGCTTTACTACTTGAGCCATACCTCCACTTGAATTTTTTTGCTGGCTAACTGGAGACAAGAATCCTAATGTTCCAGAAGTAATGTACCCACTACCTGATGAATGTAACTATACCCCTCTATACATCACTCTGACAATAAACACAATTGAAAAAAAAGAATCATCTATTTTTCTTCCCTGGCTGGATTTGAAGTTTGACCTCTACTTGAACTGATAGGATTCCAAGCTTGAGCCATCAGTACCAGGCTCATAATTTATTTTTCTTCCTTTATTCCTCATTCTGAGACAGGTGTTGACTTTTTCCATGTCAGAGGGGCTAGACAGAGATTTGATTTATTTGGGGTAGGAGAAAGGAGTTTCTTTCTCTTTGTATTTTTATCAGTGAGATCAGATTTATGCATGTGTGAGGTGCTGTTTTACAAAGAGCAAAATTATGAAAGACTTCTGAAAATTTATTTTCATCCATGTGAATATACATGATTCATTTACTTAATTAAAAATGAGATCATTTGTAGAACTTTAATACTTTTGCACAACTCAATAATAATAAATGATATCATATTCAACTTATATGTCTATAATATGTCATGTGCAGATAACATTATAAAGATCTTTACATGTTTATGTCTAAAGATTATCACAGTTCTTTTAACTGTTGCATGGGGCGATGTACAAATTTACTGTTGTAAAGAAACATGTCCCTATTGATATATAAATTGGGGCTTAAGTTCACAAACAGGTCCATGAAAAATAGTACAATTAGTGAAGAAATACTTCTAGAGTTAGATAAAATATTGATTATAAAATAAAGATTATAGATAAAATAAAGATCATAGTTTTGAAGAATTCTCCCATTTGAAGGATGTGTGTCTCAGGAAGATACATGTAGATAAAAATAACTAAATCTCATTTCTAGTTTTTTATTTTCCTGGACCTGCGCCTTGAACTGAAGTCCTGGGTACAGTCCAAAAGAAACTGGAGGTAAAAGTCTCATGGACTTTCCTGCTTGGGCTGGCTTCAAACCATGATCCTCAGATTTCAGCTTTCTAAGCAGCTAGGATTTCACGTGTGAGCCATTGGCAGCTCAATTTCCCCTACATTTTTTTTATTCATATCAGTTAGTTGTGGGGCTTCATTTTGACTTCTTTACATGTAGACACAATGCACCTGGATGAAAGCCACACACTCTGTCACTCTCCATCTCGTAACCCCTTCCCCAACCAATCACAATAGGCTTCACTGTCTATTGTCTACATCTAAGTACTGAATCCGATGCCAAGAACTGGAGGCTAGTGTCTCCACTCATAGGGGCATTATACAAGCTAGATAACTAATTAATGTAGCACAAGGAAAAGAAATAGGTTTGGAGATCAGGTTAAGTGACACATAACCTTTGAGACCCAGGGACTCAGACTCAATCTGGCAGGTAACACCCTCTCTGGCTTTAGGACACACTGCCTCCCCCCACACCCCCCTTATTTTTGGGTGCAGCAGTGAAGGACTTCAAATGAGACAATGGAAGAAAAACAGATGATCAAAGATGGAGACAAAAGTTAGAATTAAAAATGTACATTTCAAATGATTGTTTTAAAGATAAATAAAGATTACATATAAAACATATATTAGTAAATGATTTTTTAAAATGTTGACTCTTGAAAGAAATGTCTCCTAAAATAAAATTTCCTTTAACTTTATAGAGCAAGAGGATCTTTCTAAATGTCTGCATAGTCATCTCTTTAAAATTAAATTCAGTAAAACACATAATAAACATAGCATATCATAGGCCGGGAGTTTGGCCTAGTGGTTGAGTGCTTGCCTAGCATGCACGAAGACCCGGGTTCGATTCCTTGGTACCACATACACAGAAAAAAGCCAGAAGTGGTGCTGAGGCTCAAGTGGCAGAGCTCTAGCCTTGAGAAAGTCCAAGGACAGTGCTCAGGCCCTGAGCTCAAGCCCAGGACTGGCAAAAAAACAAACAAACATAGCATATCATAAATTACAAAATTATATAATTAAACAATACCCAGGGGATAGAAACAATTAATAATACCTGGACATATCTACTTCTTTTTTTCCTTTTGTTGGTCCTAGGGTTTGAACTCAGGGTCTGGGCACTGTCCCTGAGCTTCCTTTTGCTCATGGCTAGCACTCTACCACTTGAGCCACAGAGCTTTTTCTGGCTTTTTGGGGGTGGTTAATTGGAGATAAAAGTCTCATGGACTTTCCTTTCCAGGCTGGCTTCACACTGCAGTCCTCAGATCTTTGCCTCCTGAATAGTTAGGCTTACAGGGGTCGGCCCGGGTGCCTGGCCACATCCTAGTCCTCGTGCCCCTGGAATGTCAGTGTCTTGTACCCTTCTGGAAGTCCTTTTGGCTCTGGGGTCATTTTTATCTAAGAATGAACTGTATATGTCGATATTTATTTTATATATTTATGTACTGATGCTTTTGCTTCTTTGAATAGATTCATAAACATGAACTGATTGTATATATCTACCTGCAAACCACCTTTCAATCAAAAGCTTAAAAATATGCATTATGGACTCTTATGGTAGTATTAGTACAGGGTGCTCCATTAATACTACTTTAATCAAGAGCTATGTGCATTTCCTATTCTATATTTCTGACTTCACAGATTCTTCCTTCCATTCTATCCTTTCTGCCTTTCTCTCTCCTTTTCTTCTCTCCCTCCTTTCTTTCTTTCTGGTTTTTTGCCTCCTTCTCTTCCTCCCTCCCTCTACTTCCCCCTCCCTCTCTTCTTTCTTTCTCTCTCTCTCTTTCTCTCTCTCTTTCTTTCTTTCTTTTCTTTCTTTCTTTCTTTCTTTCTTTCTTTCTTTCTTTCTTTCTTTCTTTCTTTCTTTCTCCCTTTCTTCTTTCTCCCTTTCTTCTTTCTCTCACTCCTTCCCTCCCTCCATCTTTTTCTCCCTCCCTCCCTCCCTCCCTCCCCCCCTCCCTTCCTTCCTTCCTTTCCTCCCTCCCTCCCTCCCTCCCTCCCTCCCTCCCTCCCTCCCTCCCTCCTTCCTTCCTTCCTTCCTTCCTTTCTTCCTTTGTTTCTTTCTTCTCTCATGCTTTCTCTTGACTTTTATGCTCAAGGCTGGTATTCTACTACTTCAGCCATACTTCCATGCCCAGATTTTGGCTGGTCAATTGGAGATAAGAGTCTGTCCGATTTGTCTACCCTGGCTGATTTCAAATGTCCAATTTCAGGTATCAGCCTCCTGAATAGCAAGGATTATAGGCATGAGCCATTGGCACGTGGCTATTTATCCTTCTTTAATACATTTTCCTAATCTTTATCTGTGTCATCTCATCATTTAAAAGTGTTTTCATCATGGAATGGTTTAGTAAAGGCTGACCATTTCTGTTTGTTGTGATGATATGACCGACAATGCACCCACATGTACAGCTTTTTCTATTCACAACTGTACACAAGGGGAACTCTTGGATTAGCTTATGTGATAGAGAATAAAGGTCCCCAGGCTGCTACAATAATGACACATTCAAGTATAATCTGTGTTTTTTTGAGCACAGCCTTGTGGATGTTTGGAGTCTATTTTCTGGCTAGAAGTCCCACTTCTAGGATGTAAGTAGAATTGAACTTACTACAAATTAGAAAAGGATTAATACATTCTGATCTCTTTCTTCCACTGTACATTTGAAGCATCTTTGTGTGCACTCTCCATGGTTTCTTTGCTGCCAAATTTCACTGGAATTTGGAAGAAGATGGATCAGTGAGCCCAGAGGGCCCCAAACAGACTCATTTGAAGTAAATTTGACTTACAATCTGGAACCACTCTGCTGTTTCGATCGCTAAATCTGGTTATTACACAGAACTGAACTCATGTGTATGAGAAAAAGCAGGAAAACACATGCATGCTTGATGGCTCTTGTCTACTCCTTGAACTTTGGATTTGTATTGAGCTCATTGTTCCCAGAAAACAACTCCACCTCCCACCATATTGGTTTCATGTCAGGGAGCAGGCTGTGGAATTGGATTCGCTACTGTTTGCCTCTGGTGTCTGAGGTCCATCTGCCAAAACCAACAGGGTGAAAATAAAGTCCTATGTGTCACTTTTCCAGAAAGCATTTGGCCTTTTCATATTTAAAGTTGGCCTAGTTTAACCAAAAAGTAAATAAATCAGCCCTTTGTCACTCTGAAGAATTTGTGTTCCTCCTTGGAAAACACCTGAATGCCTCCAGGCCTCTATGGTCACCCTGGCAAGGAGAACCTGATAGAAATCTAATGCCATAACTCTTTTCTTTTAAAGCATGGAGTTATTTTTTTAATGGTGATCTTTTCTTAAGGTGACTAATCTAGCCCTTTAAACTTAAGGGGAAGAACTTGATTCCACACATTTATTGCTCGTTGCTAATACTCAATGTGACAATATGACCTTTTATTTGTTATTTGGCCAACATATTGGAATCCCTGTTAGGAGTTTATTCTTTCCACCATCATAGATGACTCATGTGAGGTCCAAAGCAAGCAGCTTTGGGACTGCACAGCTGTGACCTATAATTTTAACACTCTCTCTCTCTCTCTCTCTCTCTCTCTCTCTCTCTCTCTCTCTCTCTCTTTCATCATGGGGCTTGAATTCTGGGCCTGGGTACTATTCATGAGCTCTTCAGCTCAAGACCATTGCTCATCCCCCATTTCTGGTATTCTGGTGGTTAATTGGCGATAAGAGTCTCACGGACTATTTTGCCTGGGATAGATTTGAACTGTGATGCTCAGATCTCTCAGCCTCTTGAGTAGCTAGGATTTCAGGTGTGAGCCACTAGTTCCTGGCTCGCTGTTGTTTTCTTAAGCTCATGTCCACTAACCCACTCTTCTGGAGCATTTGATGGATGTGACCTGATTAATCCCACAAAATGACTTCTAGTATATATTTTGATTCCTTCCCTAACAAAGAATCATGCTTCTACTGTGAAGAACAAATAGTGGCTCCTCTTGCCTGCTGAAGATAACCTATTGGCTATTGAAAGAAGTAAAAACAGAGCCTGAATCAGGGGATGAAGTGGGAGTCTGAAAGAATCTATTAGACTGATAATTGAAGAACAAGCCATCTCTTCCTGAGTGGTCCTATGTATCCTGGAAGTTTTCCTAAAAAGAGTGGTACTTTGGTGTTTATTCAGAGTCTACTGACTCTGAAGGCCTGGGATACACACTTCAGGTTCAATCTAGATAGCAGTGCAATCAGACAGGCACCCACTTGCCTGTCTCCCAATGTACAAGATAATAACATTTTAGTAAATGCCAGAACACATGTACAATGTGTAGAATGTAATTAGTATGAATATCCTTATAATGGAACTGAACAATTCTATTGTCATTGTGCTGTGGAAGGCATGCCATTCTTCATGTGTTTGTGTTACTAGCTATATGGAAGTATCACGAATAGCATAATGTACATAAGTAAATTATCAGAACAAATGAATACTGTCACCATAATCCTAGCTACTGAGGAGGGTGAAATCTAAGAACTATGGTCAAAGCTAGCCTCCTCAATGAAATCCATGACACTCTTATATCCAGTTGGCCACCCAAAACAAAATAAAACAAAACAACAACAAACAAACAAACAACAACAACAATAACAAAAACAGATGTCGAGCTGTGGCTCAAGTGCTATGTTAGTAACATTGAGCAAAATGTGGAGACAGACCTTAGGCCCTGAGTTCAAGCCTCAGTATATCAACACAGAAAAGTAAAGTAAAACAAACAACAACAAAAGACAAAAACAAATGATTATTGTTGTTCTTAATGTACTGTGTTATTTCTCATCTCTTTTTTGCCTCTTGGTTAATCTCACATTGTTAGAGTATCTGACCTTGTTATCTGGTATATTGTATATATGTTTATTTGTTTATTTGAAATATGAAAGGGAAGGGGGGAAACAAGATATGGGGAGGGGTGTGGGGAGGGAAATGGGGACAAAAACATGAGAAGGGGCATCAATGTGTGAGAAGTAATGCACCTTCTATTTGGCAAATGTAACTGTACCCCATCTATTAATTACAATAAAAAAGAAAAAAAGAGAGAAATGTTCAAGAAGTAATGTACCCAGTACCTGATGAATGTAACTGTAACCCCTCTGTATGAAAATAAAATAATTAAAAAAAACCCAACAAATTATTATGCAACTGCTTTGAGTATTTACAATCTTATACATATTATCATTATTTCAGAGTGTACATCTAGTTATATTTTAAAAATGAAACTATAGTGGATTGAACTTCTTGGGTTTAGTGACTTTGTATTATATCTTTCCTATTGTATTTGGTTTAATCTTTTATTATTTTGTTCATGATGGCCCTAGGAGCAATAACCTATTGCATATGTGGAATATATGTGCTTGTGGGTGGGTGTGGGTGCATTCCATATAACCCAGGTGTCTGGGAAGCTGTTCCACCCTGGAATTTATTTATTTAGTATTATTTTTTTGTCTGTTGTGGGGCTTGAACTCTGGACCTGGGTGCTGTCCCTGAGCTCTTCAGCTCAAGGCTACCACCCTACCTTTGAATCACAGCGCCACTTCCAGTTTTCTAGAGGTTAATTGGAGAGGAGTCTCACGGTCTTTGGTGCCTGGGCTGGCTTTGAACCCCAACCCTCAGATCTCAGCTTCCTGAATAGCTCAGATTACAGGCATGAGCCACCATGCCCAGCCCACCTAGGAAGTTTTCATAAGCATATTCCATGAGGAATTTGCTCAACAATGTTTTTCTCATAATGTGACCCTAGTGTTAAGCAATGTGAGAACTGCCATAAAATAATTACTGATATGGCCAGTGCTCCCAAGAAAGGCCTAGTGTTCAAGTCCTGATCTAGACCACAGCCTCAGGAAGGATGGTCTAGGGAACCAGGTTTCAACTGAGATGGAAGGAGAAAAGTTTCATTTCCCCACTGACTGAAGGCAGGGAAACCACAAGGAGCCTGTTGGGCTGAGGTTGCCACTGAAGAGTTTTTTTTTATATTTTTTATTGTAATTAATAGAAGGGTTACATGATATTTGCCAGATAGAAGGTGCATTAATTCACATACATTGATACCCTTTCACATGTCTTGGTCCCCATTCCCCTTCCCCCACCCCCCATCTTGGTTTTCCCCCCTTCCCTATCCAATTTCAAATAACCAAATACAAATATATCCGATATATCAGATAACAAAGTGAGATACTGTAACAATATGAGATAACCAAGGGACAGCAACAGAGATGAGAGATAACATGGTACATTAAGGACAACATTCATTATCTGGCTTTTGTTTCAATATCCTAGAGGTCCTTTCAATTAGCTTCATCTGATTTGTATTTTGTAAGGAACTTTGTCTCTTCCATGTGAATAGGAAAAGCAGCAGGCCAAGAGAGCTGTTGGGAGCAGAACTGAGAGGCTGTGGATAGCAAACATGGATGCTGCAAGGATGAAGATAGTGAGAACTAACAAAGGAAAACTTAGAAAGGAAAATCCCTACGAGTCAGAGATGAAACATCGGCAGGCAGGAGAAAGGAAGGATGGAGACTGACTACCAGGTTTTAAGTTTCTCCAAATGATTGAGTGATTGTTTTACTCACCCTGGAAGAGGGCTATTGGAGGAGGAGGAGGGATATTACACACTATATATTTTGATGTATGTGAAGGTATCATATGTCTTTATGATAGCCTGATGGAGACAGTCAAAAGGCAGTAGACCACTTACATAGATGTACACCTCGGTAGAGTGGTAAATATTAAATCAAAAATTTAGAATTAAGAATTTCATAGCTATAGATATTTTTTTTGTGGGTCATGGTGCTTGAACTCAGCCTGGGCACTGCCCCTGAGCTCTTCAGCTCAAGGCTACCACCCTACTCCCTGAGCCAAGCCCCACTTCCCATTTTCTACAGGTTAACTGGAGATAAGAGTCTCAGGTCCTTTTGTGCCTGGGCTGGCTTTGAACCTTGATCCTCAGATCTCAGCCTCCTGAGTAGGATTACAGGCGTGAGCCACCACACCAGCTAAGCTATGGATATTGTTAGAGTTTGAAATGAATGAACTCTGAGAAATTATAACATCTCATGATTGGGTAGGAAAACATGAGCCAGCAAAGGCAGAGAGGGAAAATGTAGGAGGAAAACCAGGAGAATATATTTTCTGGGAAGCCAAAGGGAGCTGGCATTTCCAGAAGAAGAGAATAATATTCAAGCCTGCCAATTGCTACAGATGTCAAAAGGGAGGACTGAGCCAATTCCAGTGGATTTAGCAGCATGGAGATTCTCCATCACCCCAGGAAGTTTGACTTCAGAAATTAAAGTCCAAGAACAGAGACACTTTTTATCCAATACAGGCTACAGGGTTACTTTTAGAACATTAACTGTAAATCACAGATAAATACTGACCTAGTTGATTCCACAGAGATACATGACAGGAATATTTTTTTGGAAAAGCTTTGTAGCTCGCTGGAAAAAACAGTGAAATGTGGAAGCAAGTCAGAGTGCAGAAAAGAAGAGAGTGACCAGAAAGTTGGAAGATGAGGCTTTGGGCTGTTAACTCATTATGACAAACCCTCAGTGCATCCATTGTCTAGGTTAGGCCAGTTTCTGGAGGTCCTAAAGCACTGGTACCATAAATTCTGCTCTTGAAGACTGAAGGGCTTGAAACAGGGCTGTATCCATTTTGCCATCTGGTTTTTTTCTCTTGAAAATGAAGACATTTTCAATCTTTCATTTTTTTCTCACTATTAAGGTCATTTGTGCTTTCACAATTTTAATAATTAGAGTCGTTAAGCTAGCATCTCATTCATCTGATGAATAAAGCTCACTAAGCATATAATGTTTTTTTGTGTGTGTGTTTGAGATCAGTTTTGTATCTTTTACTAAGATGATATGTTTTGTGTTCTGCCTGGGCTTGTAACCCCGAAAAGTGTGAGAGTATCCCTACTGCTCAGAGCCGATGAAGTCATTTTCCCTTGGGGTTATCCGTGCACTATCCTGTGTTCTCTATAAACCCAACAGTTAGAACTTCAGAATAAACACAGAATACTCACAGCTGAGAGTCCCTCCTGTCACTCGGTAATGCTAAAATGAGCATTTTTGTTTTCTTGTTTCATATGACATTCCACAGGAAGGGCTAGTGGGTAGTGCATGGATGTTTGAAGAAAATACATTGACACTGATGAAATTGTCACTTGATTATTTGTGGATGACTTAGTGCATTTCAACCTATGGGTGTTGTCTTTTGAGCTCAGTTTGGAACAATATTAGAGGAGTCTAACTGTACAGCAAAGAGAAGACACTCTAGGATACAGAAAATTCACTAATCTCTTAAAGAACAGGGACTGAGAGAATACTGGTATGATTATGACTGCTGACTCCATCTCAATGGAAGTATTAAGTAGAAAGGCAATTGTAGTCACCTGTTTCCTATAGTAGCTGTGGGATAAATCATGGTGATTTAAGCTGATTCTAGATGTGATAGAAAATACTAAGTTTAATTTGAAAGAAGTATTTAAGGTTTTTTTAAGTCTGTTGAAACCAGTTATATAAGAAGTTAAAAAAGTTGATCCTTCAAGTCAGATATGATGGTATTCGTATAGCCCCAGCTACTCAAGAGGTTGAGATAGGAGAATCTCTTAAGTATGGGAATTTGAAGATAGCCTGGGAAATATAGTGAAATCCTGTCTCAGAAAGCAATGCAGTCAAAAGAAAACAACCTAATCCACAACAGAATGGTGGTATAGTGTAATATGCATACATTTTATACATGAAAGACAAAACTATTTAGAACAATGATGATTATCTGTTTGCATGTCATGGGTACTTTTAAGAATCTGTCCATCTGAATGTCTTCCCTTCACACTGAGTTCCAGGTACATTGTCCCAAATTGACTGGACCGGGTAGGAATGCTGACTGCAGCTGAACAGAAAGTACTTTTGTAGGCCCAGGATGAGCTGTGGAAGATACTTCCTGTAGTAACCAGGTCACACATGTTCCAGTTTTCCAATGTGAGAGACAGATGAGCAAAAACAAAGAGTAGGTATATTAAGAGGCAGTAAGTAACAAACTTAGATGAAGAAGAGAATAGAGGCAGAGAAAGCCATGCCATACTATGTCAGCAGAGGAAGCCGAGAATGTCTGTTTTCTGTAAGGGGAGTTTGCTGTATGATTCAGACAATATGTATGATGTAGGACTCAGACTCCCATTTTTCCACCATGACTAGTTGTGCAACTTTGGAGACCATGACTTCGTTTTCTTTAGTCATTACTGTAAAACTTCAACACCTGAGATTGTGCTTCTCAAAATTACCAATCAGACAGCCATGGGGGTGTAGGGCACTGTGATAAAGCAGCTTCCCAAGCCAAAGCTGCTAGTAATAAACACACTATTCCATTCCTTTTTTTCTAACGATGCCCAAATGTGGCTGAGTTTCATGTTCAATCTACAAGTACTGATTTTAATATGGGAAGACGACCATCCAGAAAACTGATTTAATATGAAAATGGACACTTATAGGCTGCATTTGGAGAATTGATTTATGTGACTTGACACACATCTGTTCTTTACAAACTTAATAGCCAAGGAACAAGATGACTTCACTTTTTCCCAGAAAGTGGAGCTGGTCACTTACAGCCCTCATGAAGATTGGAAGGGGGTCTGTGAGCCAAGCTCCAGGGCTCCAGTTGCAACTACTACAGACAATGTCTGGATCCTACTTACAGTCACCATATCCTCTTTACTGCTAGTTCAAGATTTCCTATTATTAACCCATGCTTCTGTAGACCCTGGTGCTGTGCTAGGTACCCCAGGCTTTTAATCCTGAGAGATGTGACCTCTTGAGTATCCTTACTCTTACTGTTGTTTATGGCTATCACGGGCTATAGATGACCCTGGAGGAATTTTTTAAACTGCATAGAAGGTGTAGATACAGAGAAGCCTAAGCTAGATTTGACAAACCACTGTACACAGTGTTTTTCATGCTCCTTGACATTTTGCTTTTGTTATATCATGTTTCGTACATGTATTTCCATGTAGTAATAGAATTTGTATAGGAAGCAGATCACTTTTAACTTGGCTTTTGTGTTTTAAGCATAATGATTTGTTATAATGTTATCAGTCAGCATTTTACTACACAAATATTTATCACCATATGGGGTGTGTGTGTGTGTGTGTGTGTGTGTGTGTGTTCCCATAGTAGGGCTTGAACTCAGGCCAAGGTCCAGTCCATTAGCTTTTTCACTCAAAGCTGGTGCTCTGCCACTTGAACCACCCCTCTACTTCCAATGTTTTATTCTGGTTATTTGGAAATAAGAGTTCTTGGACTTTCCTGCCCAAGTCTGCCCTTGGCTCATCACCCTCAGATCTCATGGCCTCCTCAGTAGCTAGAATTACAAGTGTAACCCCCTGGCCCAAAGTGTTTGTATTTTTATGGGTACGTTTTAAAAACAATTTCACTCCAAAAGCATTTTAGAATCTTATTCAATTCAGCTATTTAAATTATATTTTGATTTGCTTAACATACTTAGGTCACAATTGTCATCACATATTTTCTAAAAGGATATCCTTTGATCAGGTAGGGTAGTAAAGCCATAAAAGTAAAGTATCTACTACATGAATTTATTTATTGGATACATTTTTTTATTGTTTTTCTGTAGTGATGCTGAATTCTTGTAGGATAATCATAAATAATAGATATATTTATTCACAATAAGTGAATATTCACAATCATCTATTCATGTTACAAGGATCATTAGATTCTAATATGCGCCAAACATATTGCTAGTTGCTATTAGTAGAAATAGCACTTATTATATTTTCTTGGGCTATTCACTGAAGATTAGTTAAAAAATACTCCACAGAAAGCATTCTACAATGGCTCTGTAGCTATCCTTGTTTAATGCTGTTTTCCTTTTTGGTGATACTGGGTTTGAACTCAGTGTCTTGCACTTGGTCTGGTGCTCTGCTGCTGAATAATATCTCCAGTCTTATATTTTGCTGGCTCCTTTTAAGGCAAGGTATCACTACCCATTTGGCCATGTGCTTGAGCTGCCATCTGTCTACTTTAAATATTTTAAATTTCCCATGGTTGCTGGGAATTACAGGTGTGCAGCACCCCAGCTTCTTTATGAGACAATGGAGACTTGCATTTCTTTCTACTAGAGTTGGCTCAGAGCACTGAACCTCCCAGTGTCAGATTCATAATAGCTTAGGATAATAGGCATGCACTTCTGTGTCCATGGACTGAGAATTGGTTTCTTCCCCACCTGGCCTGAACATGTGATTCTGCCTATCTCAGCTTCCCAAGTAGCTAGGATTATAGGTGAGAACTGCTGGCATCCAGCAATGTCCTTGTTCTTTCACAGTGCTGAGAAATTGAAGCATTACTAAGGATCTTGGCTGTTATCTTTCAGTCACGGAGTGTTAGATTTGGAAGTACACCTCAGACACCTTTTTAGTTCTACAAATAAGGAGCAGAGGCTGAGGTGGGGAAAATAGGTAGGAGGAGGAATGATTTCCTGCATTCTACTTAATCCTTTCTACAGCCTCCTGGAAAACAGTCATACATGTTCACGTAAACCTGCTTCCATCCATTCTAGATATTTAACAAAATATAAATAACAAACACAAAATCCCTAACCCTACACAGAATTTCCAAAGGTTGAGTCTACATTGCCAAGACAATTTTCATTATTAATAAACAAAATAGCTCATTCAGATGCCAACTTAAGCTAGGCTACATCTCTACTTTGTAGAATTTCCCTTTAACAAAGAAGTGGAAACATTGATAAATGTTCATGAGAAACAATAAATGATCCCCAATTCTCTACAGTTTAAGGTGTGTTTTTAGGCTGTTTGAAGCAGAAAGCCATCTTTCAGTTTCAGAATCTAGGTCATCTTCAACTTTGTGTGTCTCTCCTTTCTCTATATACTAATGCATGCTCCCAGACTCACCTGTAGATGCCTTACTGGGTTGATCTTGGAGTGTACTGTACGATTAGTGAGAAAAGCCTGATTGAGTTAGTCTTGGGGAAGTCCAATCTGAGAAAAGCTTTGGGGCCTGGGCAGCCTTCAGCCACCCAGCTTCTTCACCACAAGGGGCATAAGGGTCCTCTGTGTCCCTTCCCTGTCCAATCACAGGAGAGACTCCCCCTGCGAGGGAAGCATGAAGTCATACGGGAAGTTAAACATAGTGGTCTCCCTCCATCTATCCCACACCCCTGGCCTAACAAAGGAAAACTCAACACCTTTGGAGGGCTTCGGGAAGACAAGACACTGGCTTGGATTCTCTATGTTGACCTGTATAACATCCTTTGTAAGTTTAGAATTGAGTACATCAGTTAGAAGTTCTTTGAGTTAAAATTGTTAGTAGAGAGGCTGTGGTTAGAGCTTCAAAGGCATTGAATGGTTCTCAAAGGCCCATGTGGTGATGGCCTGAGCCTGTAGAGATAATGGAAGCGGTGGAGCCTTTCAGAGGAACCTAGAAGGAAGTCTGGGACTAGGAGTGTGGTTTTGAAGGGGGCATTGGGATTCCAGCCCTTTTTCCTTTTTCTTTGTTTCCTGGTTGACAAGAGGTAAATAGGTCTCTTTTGTAGTGTCTCTGCCATAATATTCTGTTCTGCCACAGGCCCCAAACTACAGGACTAAGCAACCATGAACTGAAATCCTTCCTTTCTTTTAAGTTGATTTATTTTCTTTTTTAAAAGTTGGTTTATGGGGCCGGGAGTTTGGCCTAGTGGTTAAAGTGCTTGCCTAGCATGCATGAAGACCCTGGTTCGATTCCTCGGTACCACATACATAGAAAAAAGCCAGAAGTGGTGTTGAGGCTCAAGTAGTAGAGCTCTAGCCTTGAGAAAGTCCAAGGACAGTGCTCAGGCCCTGAGCTCAAGCCCAGGACTGGCAAAAAAAAAGTTGATTTATGTTTGCTACACTAATGGAAGGGTGACTAACACAGAGGCTGAAGGTGGAGAAATGACTCATAGACAGGCTTGTAATTTCAGTGTTTCTCCACTTGATCTTTCCCAGAGAGCAAGTGAGAATCTTTTGCTAGGAGGAAGAGTTGTATAAATGGCAAAAAAGGGCTACTCTCTTCTCAATGGCTATTGGTACTGTGATTGGGAAGGCTGGACAGGGCAGTGACTCTGTCTGTGGTGGGAATCCAGTTACAGAGTCTTTGGAATTTGCATTTGCTGTACACTTGGCTGTCATTATTATTTCATGAAAAATATTCAAATATAAGAGGGAGAAATGAGAAATGACGTTTTAAAGGGACTCTTCTTTCAATTTAGGAAGGTAAATTATTCAAAATGTCAACTTTATTTTTTTTACTTGGGTCATATGTATAATGTCCATTTGTATAGAAATAGGGTTTGCTTTCTACCCAAGTGAAAAATGATAAGAAGTGAGTAAAGTATTTGTGACATAGCTAAATATCTTCTTGGGCTTCCAGGATGTTGAAGGTCAGAAAACTGTGTCCTACATGGAATCCTTGAAAGAAAAAAGTGCTAGTGTGGATCTCTTGCAACAAGAAAGATGATATGACCTCTATCCTGAAAGTTTGATCTGTATGAAAGACATACTCTTGCATTCTGTGGCTCCAGAGAGAAGATGAAGAAGATGTCTAAAAAGATATAGGCCTTCATCAGAAAGGGTCTTCTGGTAATGGAGTCAGTGGTGGTCTTTGGGAAGGAGACTCCTCCACTGTGATTTCTGTCTTGAAGACATCTCAGAGACCATGTGGAGAGACTTTGTCTACCACAAGGCACTGCTGAGGGCTTGGAGCCTTTAAGAGGTGGCATCAATGGGAGGTTTCAGATCTTGTAGCATTTGGCTTTGATATTTCCAATTAGGATGCCCAACCTGTATCTGCTCCTTCTCTGTTTTGCTCTGGATCTACTTTTCCTATTCCCTAAAGATAGAAAGGTGAATGAAACTTCAATATTGTGCCATACACATTAGTCAT
Source organism: Megascapheus bottae (assembly GCA_024803745.1). NCBI lineage: Eukaryota > Metazoa > Chordata > Mammalia > Rodentia > Geomyidae > Megascapheus > Megascapheus bottae. Next base: position 77,806 of record JANJXV010001569.1, on the reverse strand, counting down.
GTCACTGGAAACTCTTATGGCACCATAAAGTAAGTGAAAGGACCGTCAACTTTCATAAACATTAATTGTTGATGGAATATTTATAGCAAAGTAAATTTGCTGGCTAACCATATGGTCACAGATATGTCCTCTGAGAGAATTTCACTTGCTCATTTTCCTAGACCACCCAGGTACAATTGTTCTGTGGAACCAAGATGTCGCAGTCCATTTCAGCTATTATCAACATCACTGATCCATCCTTGCATTTGATTTTAGGTTTAGTTTGAAGGATTTTTCTTGTAGCATTTTTGGAAAATCGCAGCCCTTTAACATTTTCACTTCTGAGAATTAGATTTGCTAAAGACTAACATTGTTGAGACATCTTACTCCTTGGCTGGATACAACCCCAGGACTTAGCCAAGTCACACCTGTGATTTGGAGAGGAAATTCTAGGATTTTCTCTAGATTCATGTTCTTTTTCATATGACCTCAAGATATGGGTGAAATATAATGGGTTGAAATTTTGGCATGGGTTTCAGAGAGCTCTTCCCAAGCCTTCTTTGAAGTATGGTGAAAAGGTTACATTGTAGCTATTGTGCATATTACCAAGGAAGCCATGATCATTTTACCTGGAGACAGAGGAGTTTTATTCTCAGGTGTTGCCTAAAATTTATGTCTCCTCTCATTCCCAGAGGTTATACTGCTTAGTTTCACAATCAGTTCATTTGCTTGTACACTCACACCAGTTTAACAAAGCTAATACTGAATTTGAAGATAACCTCTGTGGTCTCATGCGTGGTCCTTTTACCTCTATCTTCTGTTTTGTTCTGCTGAGCAGTTTGGCTTTTGCCTGAAGGCCAGGAGAATTTGCTAATTCAATCCAATATGCTGACATTTTAAAATATGAATTCCTTCAAATTTTCACTCTCTGATGAAATAGGACATCTGAATCCCAGGGGAAAAAGACTCATTGCTTCCATTCAACATGTACTGTCAACTCATCACCCCAAGGCAGACTCCTTGTCAGGGTTCCTAAAATTCCCCTTTGTATTTTTATTTTTATTTTTAATTTTTTGCCAGTCCTGGGCTTGAACTCATGGCCTGAATACTGTCTTTGGGCCTTCTTAAGGCTGGAGCTCTACCACTTTAGCCATAGCACCTCTTCCGGTTTTTCTATATATGTGGTACCAGGGAATTGAACCCGGGCCTTTGTGCATGATAGGCAAGCACTCTACCAATGGACAAAACTCCAGACTCCCATAAAATGCAACTTCTAACTCTAATTTTCTCATTAAATACAATGGAATGACAAGACCTGCTAGAAATCTGGAGACCTAGAGGAAATCAGAGTGGAATGTAGTAGCTTCTCCTGGATATGTATAATAGAAAGACAAGCCTGTTTCATTTGTATTGCCAGGAACTTAACAGCCCAAACTTAGCAGCTATAAAAATCATTTTCCTGTTCCTGGATTCTATGGGTAAGTAGTTTAGACAGGACATGGTAGTGATGGATTGACTCATACAAGCTTCTCAGTGTCTGGACTTTAGCAGGGAGACTTGGAGCCTGCAAAAGAGTGGGTATCTAGGGGCTGAAGTCCTGGAGGTTTTGTCACATGTGCAGTAGTGGTTGATGCTGGGTGCCTGTATAGTTTCATCTGGGGCTGCAACTGGAACATACACTTGGTCTTTCCATGTTGCTTGGGCTTCCATTTAGGATAAGGATTCTAAAGATTAATATCTGGCTTAGATGGTGTAGACCCTATCACCATTTTTGACCCAGTTTTAATGCTGCATTCTGTTATTACAAGAGAATCAACCCAACTTGAGTGGAAGAAATTTGAGATTTTCCTTTGGATGAGGAAGGGAATGGCAAGGCTTGGGAAGAGCGTGTATGTTGGCCATTTTTAGAAGCCACACTGCAGCTTTTTAATGATACTTGAATGAGTTATTACAAACCCTTTAGGTACCCATCCATTTCTTCCTTTACATCTACTCAAGTCTTCTCTTTTTCACTTCCAACTCTGCTGCTCATTGTACCTTGTGGAACAGACGAAACAAATGAAATTCCAGAGTCTTCAATATTATGATTTTAAATAGGAAAAGATCTGCTGTAAATTATTTTTCTTTTGAGAATTAGTAAGTTATTCTAGCCAAAAAGAGCCAAATATATTTGAACCTGGAATTGCATAACTTCAAACTGTCAAGAATGGCTATGAACGTTTGCATGTTTTCTAAATGGGTTGCTGTGTTTGGACCGAGATAGTAGCCTCTGTGGTAACGGGTGAACCTACTAGACCAGGCATACTAGAGGCATTCCGCTAAACTTCACTCATCAGTTTAATTTCCCAGCTTATTATAAAAATGATTTGTCAGACTCAGAGTTTGTATTCACCCATTAAAAGTATACACCCTCTTAGAATTCCCCAAGTGCACTTAGCAATTAGCAAAGACAACGTAAATAGTTAATGAAACTCATCAGACTTACAATAAAGATGGCAATGTTGCTAAGTACTTTGTAGAGATCCACTTATTTTTTTTCTCATATCATTTTATATATGAACAAAGCCTAGGATAATTCTTGAACTTGGTAAACGTGGTTCAATTTTATTAGGAAGTCAATAACGAAATTATTGTCCACTAATATTTATTCTTTTACTATTATTTCATTTTTCATTATTCCTAATATAGTGTATATGGACTTGTGTGAGCATTTATGTACATTCTCTCTCTCTCTCTCTCTCTCTCTCTCTCTCTCTCTCTCTCTCTCTCTCTCTCTCTCTCTTTTTCTCTCCATGGCTCTACAGTTCAGGATCTTCACTCTTCAGGCTTTTCCAGCAGTCATAAGAGCTCCATTTTGGCTAGCTCCACCTGATTAATGCTTTCTTTCTTTCTTTTTCTCTTTCACTTTCTTTCTTTCTTTCTTTCTTTCTTTCTTCTTTCTTTCTTTCTTTCTTTCTTTCTTTCTTTCTTTCTTTCTTTTTCTTTCTTCCCTTCTTCCCTCCCTCCTTTTCTTCCTTCCTTCCTTCTTGTTTAAAATTTTTCTTTTCCATTTTTATCTGTTTGTTGGGATCTAAAGGACTTTCCTTTATGGGCTGGCTTTGAATCACAAGCCTTAGATCCCAGCCTTATGAATGGCTAGGATTACAGGTATGAGCTGCCAGTAACTGCCTGAATTCACTTTTCAATTTTTCCCCAACTGTCTGAAAATTGACTTCAGAAACTTTTTATTGTTGATAACCATGGTGAAACACAAACTCTATTAGGACAGTTTGCATGTTTCATTTATTGTTGGTCTGAAAGCAACTAGAACAATCCTAACATATAGTAGGCACATAGTTCTAGCATGCAATGAGTACTTGCTGGTTGTAGAATGTAGAGAGTTTAATGTGTTAACCTCCCAGAGATAATTCCAAATTTGAGCTCAGTGATTACAAGATGAAAAGACTGATAGACTGTTATGGTCCTGAAATTAGAGATATTTCTGGATATCCTTAGATAATAGAGTTGCTGACTATTAATCCTATGTGCCTGTCAGCTACCCTTTCTCTACTTACCTTGTTTGTTTAAAATCTATGCAGATGTAGGGCCTGGGAGTTTGTCAGTTGATGTAATGGGCCACTGAACACTTTATACTTTCTGGCATGACTTGATATTGTCTTAAAATAGCTTTTGTTATTGAAAGTGGCCTTGCTTTCATTTCTACTTGGTCTCTTCAACCTCTTTCTCCTCCAGTGGAGATGAATTAGGAGTTTTTGCAAGGCTTTAGCCTTGGGTATGTAAAACTTACTTGCAAAGTAGATAACAAAATTCTATGAAGACCTTTGGAAGGGAATTCTGTCTGTTTATACCCAGACTAGGTAAGCTGGACTTCTGCCTGTGGAAGGAAGGTCCAAACCTGAGCTGGTGACAGTTTTGAGACAAGGACTGACACAACCCAGATGCCTCAGGATGGTGGATATTTGTATTTTTATGCCTTGCTTCTGGATTATACAACTAAAATGTCCGGAGACATGCATTGTTGCTATTGATATTAATTAAATTATGAAAATGATTTCCATTGCTTCCAGCTAACAGTTTTTACTGTGTTACTCTTATTTGTACTGCCAATTATTTATATCTATGGAGTAGAAAATTTCATATTTTTCCCCCAAAGTCACTAATCTAATGTGATTCTCCCTCAAAAATAATTCGGCTGAACTCATTTCTATCTTATTCTCCTTTATCTTGGAGTTCTTCAATGTTCATTAGCATATTAAATCCCAAAGAAACATTTCATGAGAATATATTTTTCTTGCTTAACTTACAATATTAAAATTTTTATCACTGGAGGAACTCCTGGCCTCATTTCTTCTTTTTTTTGGGGGGGTGTCATGGGGCTTGACCTCTGGGCCTTGGGTGCTGTCCTTGAGCTCTTCAGCCCAAGGCTACCACCCTATACCTGGGCCTGGGTGCTAACCTTGAGTACAGCTAAAGGCCATCATCCTACCCCTTGAGCCATAGGCCCACTTTCCATTTTCTAGAGATTAACTGGAGACAAGAATCTCATGTTCTTAGTACCCTGGCTGGTGTTGAACCTTGATCCTCAGATCTCAGCCTCCCGAGTAACTAGGATTACAGGCATGAGCCACTGCACCCCAGCCACATTTCTTTTCCTTTCTAAACACACATGAATATTTAAATGGCTAGGAATAGAATACTCTCAGGAAAATGCTGGTCTAGAGGAGCTAGTTTACTTGGTTTATTGCTGCCTGGGGTTGAATCTAAGGTTTCACACATTTTAAACACATTCTGTCTCTGTACTATAGGTCTTAGTCATTCTAGGACCTGTTTCTGTGTATGTGACTAGAAGCATATCTAGAAGAGTATTGGTCTTCTTGTAGCCATGGTTGATATTCCTGTCATCACTCACAGAATCTTTGCTGTGAATGGACTATTGCTGAGCCATTCCATTATATGTATTATTTTTCATGGTTATATCCTTAGAACATGCAAACTAGAAAAATATGAAAACACTGATTGCATCGCTGAGGACATGGAGATACACAGGCCACATGATTTGCCCAAGTGTAAAATGAATACAAGTCTGTCTGCCTGGCGCACTTTTGACCAGGCTTTGACTAATGCTGTTCCCTTGTCATCAAGTAGTCTTTTCTCATTGCTTAATTTGAATAACTTTTCTCCTCATTGTTCCCTTATGTACTTTTTTGTTGAGTTCTGCTTACATGTGCTGGAGTGATGGGAGCAGGAAGAGAAGGATGTGATGGATTATGCATAAACACCTTCAATAATGGATTACAAACATGGCACTGTGTAAAAGGGATGGATTTGGATCAGGAAAGGGAAGGGAAAAAACACCCAAATGCTTCTTTCTGTGAACTTGCTGACAGTAAATCTGACAAAATCGTTTCTGTAGTTCTCTCAACTCTCTTCCTCCCTCATTTCTTACTCCAGCTTCATACATACTTTCCTCACCTTCTGAGGGTATCTGAAATGTCATTCCTAAAATTCCTGTTGATAGCCTTGGTAAACTTACTCTTTCAATGCTGTACTTCAACCCAGGTCTGGACTGTCAGATGCCATAATGCCTTGTATCAGTCTTCTAGTGTCCATATAGTGTGACAAACCAGAGGTCAAATTGGGAGTGTTTACTAGGAGGCCAGCAAATGCAGGCAGACTCTTGTTGCAAATTCCTGCAGCCCCATGAAAACTGAGCTATGAGAGCTGGAAAGGAAAGAAAGACCCAGAAAACAATATCAACAAACTAGATTAGCTCCAGTGAAGAGCTGAACTGGGACATCATGGTGACCAAAGGAGATCCAGGAGGCAGGACACAGGATATAGGACATGTGGCCCAATGTAATGGTGTCTGAGCTGGTCTGGTCTTAAATAGAGTCAGGTTGGGGCAGGGGTAAGATCCCAGAATCTTAAGAGTTCATGACCCGAGACTGGCAGGTCTAATAACCTTTTGTCCCAGTCCCTGGCCCTGCCTCCAGGAATTCAGGCATGTTTATCACCTAGGAGGTGTGAATTTCCTTTCTCCACCATGAAGACAAGATGGCACCATGCAGCCAAGATGGTGCCAGCCAGATCCAGCATCCCTACTTCAATAGTTAAAAATCCAATATAAGCAATTATATTTTACAGATCCAGTTTTGGAAAGGTATACTCAGTATGATCATTTTTTTAAAACCTAGTACTAGTAGTTCATGTCTGTACTCTTAGCTACTTAAGAGGCTGAGATCCAGAGGATCATGGTTTAAAGCCAGTCTAGGCAGATAAGTCAATGAGACTCTATTTCCAAAATAACCAGCAAAAATACAGGGCCGGAGGCATTGCTCAAGTGGTAGAGTGCCAGGTAGGCAAATATGAGATCCCGTGTTTTAAAGAAGAAGAAAACAATTTGCTATGTATTTTGGGAAAGGAAGTTACAATACTCTTTGTAGGACAAGTGTATACAATGCTGGCAGTCTTGTTTTTATTTGGGAACTCAGCTGTATGACAAATTTATGATTTGGGCACAATTTGTGATACAATTTGGGTCCATATACAACTTGAACAGAGAGATAACTACCCAGAGAGATAACTTCCTCAAGATAACTGCCATCTCCCATGTGGCATAGAAGTGCTTTATAAGAATGCTATTTGCCTCCTACGACATGTATACTCTAGAATCTAAAACTGCTGGGAACCAGTGGCTCATGCCTGTAATCCTAGCTGAGATCCGAGGATCAAGGTTCAAAGCCAGCCTGGGCAAAGAAGTCCATGAGACTCTTCGCCACAATTATCCACTAGAACACCGAAAATGATGCTGTGGCTCAAAGTGGTAGAGTGCTAGCCTCGAACTGAGGAGCTCAGAGCCAGCGCTCAGGCCCAGACAAAAGTAAAATCATTTACTTAGTTATCAAAAACATTCTCACATGAAAATGACTGCTTTACCTTTGTCATGAAGAATGCAATGACCACCTGCAGTTACTCTCCTGCCTGGATTTGTGCTAAGGTATACACATCAACACAGAAAGAAAGGCATCTAATAAGCATAGTATTATTGAAAAAAAATAGAAAAGCAAACCGATTTGGACAATATTCTTTAAAACATACTATCATAAAATCATGATATAAATGATAACAAAATGTGAGGAATTTTCAGTGGTCTGTGGACCACAGTTTGGGCCCTTTGTTCTGAGGGCTGCTCTGAATGCCTCAGCTAAATTGGGAGATAGAGTTAGCCCGGGCAGAGCACTGCATATACAGGACTCTCTCTCCTATACAGGCATCTTATACATAGATTGTCTATCACCATCAAAACTTTCCTGTGTTGGTAAAACACCAAACAGGCCATATGCTCCTGAATATGTGTGGATTCTGCGCAGGGAAACTTTGTGGTTAGATTTCCCCTAGATGAATATAGATAATAACAGACATTAGAATTAGTATGGAAAGATGTATAAACTGCAATGTCAACAAGTGTAGAAATAGAAATGAATAGAAATAGAAATTTTATTTTTTTGGCCAGTCCTGGGGCTTGAACTCAGAGCCTGAGCACTGTCCTTTGACTTTCTCAAGGCTAGAGCTTTACCACAATATTTTTTCTATGCATGTGGTACAGAGGAATTGAACCGGGTTTCTGTGTGTGCTAAGCAAGCACTCTACCATTAGGCCAAACTCCCAGCCACATTTAATCTTGTTTCTTTGTCTTTACAATCAATCCTAAGTCAAGTGGTGAAAACCATACAAACCACACAAAAAGGAATGAAGATAGTTGCCTAGGTTCTTTTCTCTGGTTTAACTGCAGAATGCCTGGCTTCCTTGAAGTGATGGCTGATGGGATGTCAAAGGTGATGAGATGGTATTCCTTCAGTTTTCATATTGCAAAAGCCTCCATCTTAGCCTCTTGGGGAGTGATTCAATTCTAGTCTTTAAGAAGCAAGTAAGGACTTTGGGCTGCAAACAAAGAAGTCATGGACACAGTTACAGCTTGTGAAAGGGCAGTTATGTATGCCTGTTGATTATCTTTAAGTATTTGTACACCAGGGTTTCAATTCAGCATATCACAATTTATCTTGATCAATGTCCCCTCGTGGGGCTGAAGGCAAATGGGTCTGATGAATGGAGAAAGGAAGGGAGGGTGAATGCAATCATAATATTCAATGAACATAGGTGAAAGTAGAGCCACAATGATGCAATGACAGTTTTACTCAAGTGCAGAAAAGGGAACAGGTTCAGTTAAATGGAGTCAGGGTTCTAGCGAGTATAGGTAGCTTATGCAACACAGTGTCATCTATCTGTGGGAGATGAACAGGATTAAGACAAGAAGTAAGAAGCCTGGACCTTGTGGTTCTCCAACTGCCAGGAACTGAATCCTTTCAACAGAAATATGAGCAGGCCTTTAGAAAACAATGAAACCAACTGAGACCTCAGGCAGAGACCTCTGTACCCATGCTGTGATTCCCGACCTTCAGATAAATGACACAGAGAGCTCTCTACTCTCTGGAAGCTTCATCTACCCCTAGTGTTATTTCTTACAGTACTGCATGAACCAAAAGTCCACAATAGCTTAAACTAACTGCATCATTCCAACTAAACTCCAGCCTTCCCCTCGTGCACTTCCAGCACTTAGATGATTTCACAGGTTAATTTGGGAACTGTTCTTTTTCTCCCCTGGTCTGGGACAGTTTCTCCTTGTTTCCTTGTTGTTTATGACACCAGTTTGATGGGTTGCTGTCAGAAACTTGTGCAGTGCTGCATAATTTGGGGCTTTTGTGCTGTTTTTTGTCATCATCAGACTGGGGCTTAGGTTTATAAGAAGAAGAATGAAGAAACTGAATGATAGAAATGTTGTTTCTTATTAGGATTGTAGTTACCTGAGTGTATACACTTGTCAAAATGAAACTATATAGCAGCAAATGTATATGTTTTGTTCTCTGCAAATTACACATCACCTCAGCAAAGTTAGTGAAAATAGGTGGTTCACATCCATATCTATCTGTCAATATGCCTGGGATAATTAATATTCAATTTAATCCTCACTGCAAAACTAACTAGCATCTTTAACATTCGCAATGTATGCTGCATTTGGTGGCTCAAGCCTGTCACTGTGGCTACATGGAAGGAAAGGGATCTGAAGACCTTGGTTTGAGGCCAGCCTAGGAATCAAAGTTTGTGAGACTCCATCTCAACCAAGAGCTAGGTGCATGATGGGTATCTGTTAACCTTCAGTGATATCTGGAATAGAAGGGTTTGTCGCCCTGACTGGTTGGACATAAAGCAAAGCACTACTTTGAAAATAATTGCCATAAGAAGGAGCAAGAGACTGTTCACATGGTAAAGTACTTGTTTGGCAAACCTAAGGCCCCGAGTTTAAGCCTCATCACAGCTTAAAAGTAAATAAGTAAAAATATAAATAAATAAATAAAAATATTCAGCCAGGTGCTCTCATGGCTTCCATCTGTAATCTTAACTACTCAGGAGGCTGAGCTGAGGATTGAAGTTTGAAGCTAGCCAGGGCAGAAAAGTCCATGAAACTCATCTCCAATTGACCACTCAAAAACCGGAAGTGGTACTATGGCTCAAAGTGCTAGAGTGTTAGTCTTGAGCAAAAGAGCTCAGGGACAGCATCCCTGAGTTCAAGCCCTAGGAACGACAAATATATATAACCACTGTCAGGCAGTGCATGCAAATTTCCTGCAAGTCTATAAACATAAGATATCATTTGTAGTATTTCTAAACTTACTAGAATAAGAGATTCTTTTTATACTACCTCAGAATCTGAGATACATCTGGGAACTATGGTTAAGTAAATTACGTTTAATTGTATAGTGAAAACAACACAAGCTATTCAGTCTTTCAACTATGGCTGACCAAATATTGCAGAAATTGAAGTGGAAATGTTTCCCAGGTTTATCACGTTGTGATAGGTGTGAGTGTGAAAATGTTATAGCATTCTGGACCTGGATTATATTTTGTGTTTGATAAACTGCGTACTTTCTTGCATCAAGTATCATGGAGCCTATCTGAAATAGAGAAGATTGAGAGGGTCAATAGATGGATGGAGGAGACCAGCCCTTCCTAAGGAAATTCTGAGCTCTTCCTTCAGGGCAATGGCTACTGAAGAGGGAGGGGTCTCACTCAGAACCATTACTGAGTACTTGCCTCTTGGCTACCTATGTACCTGAATAGATTCTTGAGAGGTCTCAATTTCTGAGGGGATGAGGAGGTGGAAAATATGGGGTGATTTTATCTCACGAGGTAGTACTTCCATCTAGGGACACCCGGCAGTTATGTTTGACCTGTTTTTGTGTGCACACCAGTAATGGGACTTGAACACGGGGCCTTGTGTTCTTGCTTAATGTTTTTCCACTCAAGGCTAATAGTGCTCTACTACTTGAGCCACAGCTCCACTTCTGGCCTTTTGCCGGTCAATTGGCAATCTTCATGTATCAATGACCTGAGTAGCTAGGAGTACAAGGGTGAGCCACCAATACCTAGCCATTAAAAAATGATTCAGTTATCAGCTGCAAAAGGTGATCTCACTACACAGGCTACCTTGTGTCTCTGAGAGCTTAGACTGCTCCTTGATTAGAAGGGTAAAACGGAATTAGTTGATTTGTATCTTGAGTTATGTTGTGATGCTTTAACGAGATGTACTGTCAGGTTATGCTTTTTAACTTGTTTTCTATGATTCATGGGTCATGTTTACAATCATATCAACAAAAGCAATTTTCCTCACCTGTAGCATAAGTTCCATTATACATTTAGACACTAAGACAGTATTGAATTTGTTCATGCTTTTCTGAGTGGGCTTCAGATCCAAAGTCTGCAACCATAATGATTTGTAGGGTTTGGAAAAGTTGTAAATCTCACTGAAAACATTCATTTATTATAATTGGGTTGACTAATTCTCTGCAAGTTGAGTCTGTATCTTGAGATCTGTCTACGCATGGTCCAGATAATTGTGGGATGTTGAAAGGAAACTGGACAGGAAACTGAAGTTGCTTCCTGGAGCGGGCATGTGGCCTAGTGGCAGACATGGGTGAAAGTCTTGTGTGGTGATATGGATGTATCTTAGCTGGCAGGAGAGGCAGAGATTCTGGTCCTGCAGAAAGGTGGAAGGCACTTGTTGCAGTTGAGAGCAACCACAACAGAGCCCAGGAGCTGTATGTATGAGGAAGACTAATAGGAAAACCTCCTAGGAATTCAGAAAGCAGGTGATACTCATGCTGTTTCTTGGCTTCTAAGTTCCAAGTTGGATTATTAATATTCTTAGAAGCATGGGAGCTGAAGAACTGACTCATATCAAATTCACTAGGCCGGAATGGGTAAAAAGCTAAATATTCCTGTTTTGCTCTCCAGAAAGAACTTACAGCCTAATAGGTGTTCTAATAGTACGTCAGATCCTTGACCCTGCTTCTTTTCTGTTTGTAGACAAATCTACATGGGAACCAGACTGGAATCATTTGCCTCCCAGGGCAGATTTGTTCTGCTTAGCAAGTCTGTGGTTGGCTCCATATCTCAGTGTCTGCTCTGTCCAGGAATAGATTTCTGCTCTGTCTTGTCTACCCAGGGCAGGAGATACACTGTCAGAACCTACTCCTCGTTACACTGTTTTGTTGCCTATGTTATTCACCACTCATTTTCGTCTCGGTTTAATATGATCGCTTATGGCTTATAATGCTTAGGCATTTTTATGGTGCACAGTGTGATATTTCAGCACACATGTGGGCCACATGGACTGATCAAATCCAGGTGACTCTCATCACTGTCTCCTTATTTCTTTTCTTGTACTGGTACTGGAGTTTAAACTCAGGGCCTGGCTGATCTTCCTCAGCTTTTTTGCTCAAGGCTGTTTCTCTACTAGCCACATCTACAGTTCCAGAGTCACAGAATCTCAGCCTCTTAAAATTACAGGTATTAGTCACTGGGGCCAAGTTTCTTCTCATTTCTTTTTATCTGGAGTAGTCAAACTCTTCTCTTCTAGTGTGTTGAGTGACTGCAGCCTCTATGTATGGATAGAATCTACCCCTTCAATTTTACTGTTGGCTCATTATCTCTTGCCAGAGACTGTGTCTTTCTGGTTCTGGTCAGACATTGCTGGCCTGAGAATCTTTAGGATTTTTGATTGCAAATCAGTATAATACAGTTCTAACCTACAGAAATGTTTTAGCCCGTAATTCACAGAGCTTTTCCACTAAGTTTCTGGAGTAGGTAGGAGAGTTTGAAGAGAAAAGCCCTCATTGTTAAACCCAAGCTCTTTTCATAGTGAGCAGTGAAGCCAAGTAACAAGAAAGTCTGTGAGCACAGCATTTAGACTCAGGCAGGAAGACAGCACTACAGAAAATTCAATTTTTAATATTGCAGTTGGCTTTTTATGTGGCCAAGGTAACCCTGATCTTAGGCCAGCTTTGGAACTGCAGATGCATGCAGCAAAATCATTGCTATTTCTCTTTTTTTCTGCCCTCTTTCTGCTTTTCATCTTTCCTCCCTTCCCTCTTTCCTGTATCCTTCCTTCTTCCATCATTCCTCTTTTCCTCATTCCTTAATTCTGACCCTCTCATATTCCTCCTTCATATTTATTATTCCCCCCTCTACCATTCACTCCCTCCCTCCCTGGTTCCTTTCTCCCACTCTCTTTCTCCACTTCTGCTCCCTCTCCCTCCTTTCCTTCTTTATTCCCTCTTTTCTTTATTCCTCTCCTCCCCTTCAACTATGAAGGAAGAATAAGGTTTTCATGCACAGTCAATAAAAATAATTTGCTAGGTATTCATTCATGTTTATCTAAAGCCATTAACACTCTTTACCTGAAACTGAGGCTGTCATTTATCTATCATAGCCATACTTGTTCTTAGAGACTTGGGTTCTAGACCGGCTTTCATATGCTTGGAGATCTTCCATACATTTACTCTTGCATTTTCAATTCTGTCTGAATCTGCTCCTCGGAACACAGTTTTTGCCATTGTTTATCTTCCTTTGGTCTCTGCCCTTGCTTCCCATGGGCTGATGCTGCATGTCAGATTCATTTTCTTTACTGATTGCCTCATCCAAACATTTGCTGCAATGAAAGGAATTGACAAATCTAAAAAGTTCTTAAATATTTCAGAAAAGTAAATAGCAGATAAATTTCCTAAATAGTTCATTGTCGGGACTTCTCCTTCTGGGAAGGTGCAGTAGAAACATTTTCCTAGTCCTCCCATGAAGTCCAACTAACAGCCCTGAAAATTCTACACAGAACACAAACGACACATAAGACCACCTGGAAGATGGAAGGAGACTGGCCAGAGATGTGGAGACTGGAGTGGCAAGATAGTGGCACATTTCCTTCTATCATATGCATTCTAGACTTGGAGCTGACAAGATGAAAAACCTAAAGACACTACTGCACATAAAAAAATGAGCACAGAAGTTTTCTGTTGCCAAGCATGGTGGTACACACCTGTAAGCAGGAGGCTGAGGTAAGGACATCCAGTTTGAGGCCTGCCTGAGTTCCTTATCAAGAACCTATGTTGAGGGCCAGGAGTTTGGCCTAGTGGTAGAGTGCTTGCCTAGCATGCATTAAGTCCTGGGTTCGATTCCTTGGTACCACATACATAGAAAAAAACTGGAAATGGTGCTGAGGCTCAAGTGGTAGAGCTCTAGCCCTGAGAAAGCCCAAGGACCAGGCTCAGGCCCTGAGCTCAAAGCCTAGGACTGGCAAAAAAAACCCCAAAACCCAAAAAACCTTAAAACCTATGTTGAAATACAATTTTGAAACAAGACTGGGAGATGTAGTTCAGGACTAAAACACTTGCTTGGAATATGTCCTAGGTTCAGTCCTCAGTACCCCAAAGAAAATAAAGTCTTTCTTGCCAAAGATCTACGAAATGAGTTGGCCATTGGTAGTTCACAACTGTAACCCTAGCTAACTCAGGAGGATGAGATCTGATGATTGTGGTTCAAACCCAGCCCAGGCAGAAAAATCTGTGAAACTACTATGGCCATTTACTCACCAGGAAAACAAAAAGGAAACAGAGATGTGGCTCAAAGTGGTAGAAAACTAGCCTTGAATGAAAGAGTTCCAGGGCAGCACCCAATCTTAGAGTTCAACTTCAAGCCCAACAACCAAAAATAAAAGGATTTAGGAAAAAGACAGCCTAGCAAGGTAGAAAACTTTAAGAAAACAATCCTTCTGCAGACAAATAGCACAAATAAGCAAATAAAACAGAAAGAAATAAACTGTCTCCACCAGCATAGGCTGAGAGAGAGCCTAGATGCTCCTTTTCATAATCTCCATCTTTGAAGGTGGTAGTGTCAGAAGAGGAAAAGTGCTGGAGACCTACCCACCCAGCATGGCCAGAGACCCCTGGCTAAAGTTGAATTGTAGTCCTTGATGACAGCCCTAGAACCCATCATGGGCTGAAAACATCACAAGGTGAAAACATATCTAACACACTCAGCTTTCTGAGCACCCTTAATCAGCAGCCCATACCCCAGAGCAGCAAGTTATGTCCTCTTGTGATCTCTGAGCTGACAGGAAGTTGTTTTCCCTGCCCAGCTTGTCACTCACCTGACAAAAGATCTAACTCTCAAACTGGAATGACTGTTCCTACTGAAGGCACATTACCTCTGTACTATCATAAAGCCTAAAATTGGCAGCTGACCCCCTTATAAACTTAGGATCTGTGCTTCCTTCTTAGCCAGCAGGGTGTTAAGGAATCCATGGAGTCCGAGGGCCGTCTCCACTGTCCAGGAGCATGAGGCCCCATGGTCTGGTACCTGTGGAGGTTTGCTAGGTGGCAGTAAATAGCCTCCCAGTCTGGGCAGGATGAACGGGAGGACTGGTAAGCTGGGTCTCATCTCCATGGGTTTCCACAGTTTGAACTGGAAACCTGAACTTCTACTCTCTGGTAGTAATGAGACAGCATTTGCCACCTGTGTGGCAGCCCTGTCAGACCAAGATAGAAAGGGAACAGTGCTGTAAGACTCAGGTTTCAAAAGAAAACCACTCATTGTAATGAGAACCAGAGAAACTTTAGCTTGATTAAAAATCCTGGGGCTTTAGCTTGATTAAAAGTCCTGGGGCTTAAACTCAGGGCCTGAGCACTGTCCTTGGACTTTCTCAAGGCTAGAGCTCTACCACTTGAGCAACAGCACCACTTCTGGCTTTTTCTATGTATGTGGTAAACTTGGGTCTTTGTGCATGCTAGGCAAGCTCACTACCACTAGGCCGAACTCCCCACCCAGGAGTGTTAGAATGTTCTTGCAAAGATTATAAAACAACTCTTCTAAAACGAGTATTTGAAAAAATAATTCCAAGTGCTCAAAACCAACAGAAAAGAGAAAATTTCAGCAAAGAAATAGATCTTAAAGAAGAATCCAAAGGGAAATTTCAGAACTGAAGAAATACAAAAACCAGTGTTTTTAAAAACACGGGTGTCAAATGACCTAGCTATCCCACTTCTTAAGTGCATAACCAAAGGAATGATATAAGCTGCCAAAGACACCCGCACATCTGCTTTGGCTGCTACACTATTCACAAGAGTCAAAGTCTGGAATCAGCCTCACTGCAACCTCCACAGAGTCATTTGTATCCAGAATTCTGACTAAAATAGTCAGATGCATATCCTCACTGTACCTACATACATGTTTTATCCATGGATTAATTAATGGTATAGTGTTTCAGCTACTAGCCTTTCTTTACATGAAACTACCTGAAATTTTGTCCCTGTATGGCCATTTTTACCCTGTTTGTGATGTTTGTTTGGTTTCTGGTTTCATTTTAAGACGATGTGACTCTGCTAATATTCAGTCACATCAACAATGTATCAGATTTTCTTTTCTCCACATTTTCATAAATGTAATGTTGCCCTTTTAACACAAATGCAGTAATTCTTCACAAGATAGTGCTCATAAACATAGTTGCAATTAGGTGATTGGGCTGCTCCTGAATGGTCAGTTTTTCCACCTAGACAATTCAGTTCAGCATGTTATGGTCATCATGAAATAGAAAGATTTTAGCAAGTATCATAGCATGCATTAAATGTAAAGACACTATGCTGAATGCGTCAAACGTAGGCAAGCAAGTAAGTTAGCTTTGTTATTACTCTTAGAAGTCATAAGATAAAAATAAAAATCATTGGGTGATTCATTAATGAGGCCCAGTTCATGGCTTCTCTCTTCCTGGATGTTGAAATATTTACTGCTCTTGCTGGAAGAGCAATGAATGGTCCAGCTGGAGTCTCTATAAGGTATGGCTGCTCAGATAACGAAAACAAAACGCTTGACAGAAAAGAGATTGTTTATGCTTTCCTTTTATTGCTTACTAAAGGCCAACATTCTACTTTAGAGAGATCAATATTCTTGAATTGCAAACTTTTTAGAAGCCTGAAGGAAATGGATCAGGCTAAATGTTAACCCTCTCTCTGGTGGAAGACAGGGAGGCAGCCTTCACTTTGCAATCTAATTTTGCTCTGCTTTAGAAGAAAACAAATAATCTCTTAGGAGCCCCAGAGGAGACACATGATGTAGAATTGACATGTTTGCTAGTGTTCAAAGGCCCCTGGTTGTGTTTTCCAGCTCACTGGACTGTGAATGAGAGACCTCTTTATTACACTTCATTCTTAAAGCTTTGGCCTCACCACCATTTCCTCAGGGTAGCCTACTCTCATGCCCAGAGCAGAGTCCTTCCTAATTCATGACTTTTGTGATTTCCTGTCTTCTTTGATACACTCCCTGTATGTTGAGACAATTTTGTCTTGTTTTCAAAACTGGTGGGAAATCACTCAATAACCACATGTATTGAAGGGCTGAGTAGATGCCCTCATCTTTGAAATGGGTCTTTTTGTTATTTGTTTGTTAGCATTTCCTAAACATCATAAGCTGGTCTGGGATATCTATAGGAAACTCTATCTTTTGCCCACAGCCTCACTGAAAGACATGCTTCTGGGATTCTGCCCACTCACAGCTATTCTCAGATCAAGTAGTGATGGAGGGAAAGCAATACTCAACTTCCAGACAAGTTGTAACTTTGGGATAAAGATATATAACAGTTTTCAACGTGACCCATGTGGTGCTCCAGTTCAAGTATTGCAATCTACAGCCCATGTAAATCTGACCCATGACTTGTTTTCTTTAATCTCTGAGCTGAAAACATGGTTCACCTTTTAAACTGTGGGAATAAGATCAAAAACATAATAATGTTTCATGACATAGGGATTTGTATGAAATTTGAATTCCAGTGTCTATAAGTTTTACAGGGTCATATGGAGGTCATTTATGACAGTGTATTGAGAGCTAATTTTGCACCATGCTTTGGATTCAAACTTTTTTTGACAGACTGATTTTCCCCAAAGCTTAACATTCTGACTGTGTTGAAGTCTAGAGGAAAGAGTTATTGATCAATCCTTTAGATAATCACTATAAAAAAGAAAGTCAGCCAGACATTGGTGGTTCATACCTGTAATCCTAGCTACTCGGGAGGCTGAGATCTGAAGATTATGGTTGAAAGACAGACCAGACAGGAAAGTTCATGCCAGAAAACCATAAGTGGCTCAAGGGGTAGAGCTCTCACCTTGAGCTGAAGAGCTCAGGAACAGTGCCCAGGCCCAGAGTTCAAGCCCCACAACTGACCCCCCAAAAAAGGTAAAAGGAAGTCACAGATTTAAGCAGAGTGCCAATTTGCCTTTCCTAGCTAGTTTGCAACAAAATGATGTTCAAGTATTGATATCTATTACACTAAAAAACTTTAAAAATTACTTTCCGTATTATTTCAACCTTCAGGATCCAACCTGATGAGCCCAACTTATTCTAGCCATGTGGACTGGAATGGACTGGAATCACATGTTTACCTTTAGCATGCTGGAAGATGTTCCTATGTGGTCAGCACTTGAACACACTCTCTCTAACATACAAAATGCCTTTCTTCCAAATTATGTGTTAAATGTGTATTTGAGAGCACTATTCTAGTCAGTATGTGTGGAGAAATGAGAAGAGTGATAGATGCTGAGACAGGAAAAATACCCATGATTCTATTGTACAGGACATAAAGCCCATGACAATAGTTTGAATGTTATACTGACAAGAACATAGCACCATTAAGCTTTTAAGCAGGAAAGTAATGTGATATTGTCTATATATTTAAATGTTTATGTCAGAGAGTAGAATAAATTGGCTGGCTGGAAGCAATGCAATGGTCTAAAAAGAAGGCTAGGATAATGGTAGAGAAGAGATAAATGGACATATTGAGATTGCATTTTGGAGGAAGATTGAGCATAGAGAGGAGGATAGAGAATGATGGTATTTGTTCTAGAATATAGAAGCCTGAAGGAAAGAGATGGTTGATAGGAAAATTCAGAGTCTCTGCTTTAGGCAGAGAATATTTGGTGTTTCTATTAGACATAAAAACAGTATATTAAGTAAACAGCTTGATCTGAAAGCACACTAAAATTTAACTAAAAATTGAACAGGATGATCTTTCTCTGGTTGCCCTAGCAGCAGGCAATGGTGTTAAAACCAAACAAAAAAAATGACAACAAAATAAAGGGTAATATTCCTCCAGGGAAAACACTGCAGGTAATGTCATGTAAAATAAGGTTAGTTGATGGAACACTATACTGTCAGTGAAACAGTGAATAAAAAATGTACTTAAGACACTGTGAGTTTCTGAATGTGACTATTTTAGTTAGAATTCTGGGTAAAAATGAATAATTGTACCTGAAAATTTGTAACCACAATCTGATCCTCATGTGGTTTGTGGTTTGTATATATATTGCCTATTTGATCTAGTAAACCAAAACCCACAGACAAATGAATATTTAACTATAGTTCTTGGAGTTCTAGACCCAGAAGTACTGGAATACCCTTGGTCACACGAATTCTCTTGCACACAGCAATTATAAACGCTGGATGAAATATTTTCAAAACCACAATGATTAGAAGTTACTGAAGAATGAAAACACATTTGATCCTTAAAAGAGAGAAAAGGCACACTGGATGAGAACTACAATTATAGCAATTTTCTTTTGAAAATCATCTCAAATCACACATCATGGGAATGGTTAGAATTTAAGCAGGGAAACCTTACCACTTGTTTGGGAATTATATGTCAAAATACAGAGTTCATGGCTGTCACAAAGATTTTAAATTAAGGAGAAAAAAACCTACTAATTGGTGGGAGGCAGAGTAAAGATGCTACAGTTTCATAGAAAATACCCACATGGGCCAGAGTTTGGCCTAGTGGTAAGAGTGCCTGCCTAGCATACACGAAGACCCCGGTTTGATTCCTTGGTACCACATGCATAGAAAAAGCCAGATGTGGTACAGTGGCTCAGGGCAGAATTCTAGACTTGAGGAAAGCCCAAGGACAGTGCTCAGACCCTGAGCTCAAGCCCAGGACTGGCAAAAAAAGAGAAAATACCTACATATACTGAGCAGATCTAGAACCCCTACAGCAGCACTCTAAGAGCCTACAAGAAATCATAAACATAAAGGATAGAAAAATCTCCACAGAATTAACTGATTCCCTGAAGAGAGTTGGACTCTCATCAAATTGCACTTACCACCGAAGTCCTAGAATGTCCATAACTGAAGAAATTTATATAATGCCCTGACAATCAAGATCTGCTCCAAGACCCACAGGAAACCTCAAGAACTGGAGCCCCAGTAAAGTGAGATAGTTCTGCATATAAAGGCACTAAGCAGACACATTGCACTCAAGAACAAAAGAAAACAGCATTTAGCATAGAACAACAGATAAAATTGCTATAATGAGAAGTTTGGAAAAAAAAACAAAATCAAATAAACAGAACTCATAATTCAGGGAGAAGGCATTCAACCAGAAATAGATTATAATGCAAATTTTACTTAAAATGCAAATATAATACAAATTTGAAGGCAAAATTGACAGAAATGAATAGATATGGTTATATTCCTGCAAAGAAGCTGTACAAAAAACAAAAAAGTATAAAAAGTAATTTAAACTTAGCAAACTAGAGATGGCTAAAGAAAAGCTGAGTCTGGTATTGTGTGTTTATAATCTCAGTACCCAGGAAGCTGAAGCAAGAAGCAAAAGGATCATAAATTCAAGGCTAGTTTTGTCTACATAGCCACTAGCTATTGGCATATAATCTATATCTAACAAAAAAGTAATCTATCGACACATAATTCTGTATGTAACAAAAATCTGCGAATGGGAAACTGAAATGATAGATTTCATCTGTATTTATGACTAGCAGACTTGAACTAGCAAAGAGAGGGTGGGAAGAAAATGATACAAGATGGAAACTTAGTTATTCAGGAAGAATGAAGAAGTGGATTATAAATATGCAGGTGAATGTGAATAAACCTTATTTTCCTTTTCTTAACTTTTTAAAAATATTTTTTCAGTCATGGGGCTTGAACTCGGGGCCTGGGCTCTATCTTTGAGCCTGTCTGTGCTCAAGGCTAACCCTCTATCACTTGAGCCACAATGCTACTTCTAGCTTTTTCTGTGTATGTGGTTCTTTGGAATCTAACTCAGGGCTTCATGCAAGCTAGGCAAGCAGCCTACCACTAAGCCATATTCCCAACCCTTCTTAAATTTTTTAATAGATGATTGAAAATTTATTTTAAAAATTCATAATCTGAGTGTTACTAAAAATACATCAGATACTCATTATAATAAAAATGCAAAATGACAAAAAAGATAGTAAATAAACTGACAAGAAAATAAAATTGCATCATTACAGGGTTTCTAAATTTACCATAAAATGACTCAATAAACAATAGGTGCATATTGAACCTGGTGAGATAAATAATAGAAGTTATTCAATTTGAGAAAATAATCTCAAAAAAGGAAGAAAGCCTCTGGGATTTGCAAAACAATACCAAAAGCACCAATGTCATGGTAGATAACTTTTGTCACTATGATCAAAGATCTGAGAAAACCACTCCAAGGAAGAAAGATGTATTTTGATTCTCGGTTTCCTCATCCATGGTTTTTTGGCTCCATGGTTGGAGGCCAGTGGTGAGACATACTGCTGTGACACAGGGGAAATGGTAACACAAAGCTTCTGTCATCAGGATAGCCAGGAAGGAGAAGGGAGGAGAGGAGGAGGAGAGAGATGACGTGAGGGAGAGAAGGCAGAAGGTAAAGACCAGAGGTAAATGTGCAATATTTATGAGCACACCCTCCTGTGACTTACTTCCTCCAGCTGGGCCCACCTCCTTTTGTCACTTTGTGTCAATAATAGCGTGATGTTATGAATGCAGCTATAGATTAATACATTGATTAATCCATAGACCATGAAATCCAATATTCCTAAAACCTCACTTCTGGCTATTGCATTAGAAATCAAGCTTTCAGTACATGGAGTTTTTTTTTTTAATATTTCCTATCCAAATCATAACAAAGGTATGTGGAGTTGGAGCTTCTGCAGAAGAGTGAAAAGGGAATGATAAAGAAATAGAGAGCCGCTGAAATAAAATAGCTGCAGAAATACTGTGAAACCCTTTAATTTATAATTCAAAAATCTCAATACATCCGAAAGAAACTAAAGATAAAGGAAACGCTAGTAGGTACATCATACTCAAATATCCAAAAACCAAAAATGAAGAAAAATACTTGACAGCAGAAAGAAAATAACATGCAGCATGTGAGCAGTATGGCTGGTGAAGAGATAGTATTTCAATAGGAGTAATACAAAATGGAAGATGTGACCATGTCACATTCAAAATACTGAAGCAACCAATAATTCCATATTCGTGAAAACTATCTTCTAGAATTGAAATGTTAAAAAAAGACATTACATAGTGAACCACAAATGCAATTACACTCTAACTTCTACTCCAAAATGGACCAAAGAAAATCTTTTAGATGATTCTTTCATTGGTAACCTGATCTTTAATAAAGGAATGAACTTATACAGATGCGGGCTATCTGACCACATGTGTATATGTGTCTATATGTGTTTCTCTTAACTGTATGCATTTTGGGAAAATCTTTTTACATTTCATCAGCAGTAATCAAAAGTTAACTTTCAGAAATCGTGATAAAGATGCATGTTGCAATCTCTAAAGCAATCTCTAAAAAGAACTTGAAGAAGTGATAATAAAGATGTCAGCAACATGTACTTATGCTGACTGGCTTTTGGGCAAACAAAAGCCTTTGATTGTGAATGAATGATGGCCACTCAATATTTTATATTAGAAAATTGCCTGAGATGGTTGCCAGTAAACTCTTTTTTTGAGAAACAACTGTGAGCTTGTTATTGATCACTGATTGAAACTGTACCATTAAATGACACAGACTATTTGAGATCTGAAATAAAATATGCAATGGATTGTGTCAGAAAAAGACTCCAGTTGAGAAGTAATGGCCCAGAAGAATTGCACCAAAAGAAAAGTAGGTAAATTCAAACCAGCTGGGAGCTAATGGCTCTCCTATCTGTAATCCTAACTACTTTGGAGGCTGAGATCTGAGGATTATGGTTTAAAGGTAGCTCAGATAGGAAAAAAAGTCAAATGAAAGCACAAGTCCCTGACTTTAAGCCCGGTACTGGGATGGAAGAAAGAAAGGAAAGAAAGAAGGAAGAAAGGAAGGAAGGAAGGAAGGAAGGAAGGAAGGAAGGAAGGAAGGAAGGAAGGAAAGTGTATTGAAGAACAGGATTCAGAATTCAACTAAAGAGCCACTGCAAATATGAGCAGGTTGCTTTGAGATCTATATAGTCTCCCTAAAAAGCTAGTAAACCCCACACCCCCACAAAATTAATATTGAAGGAATCAGAGGATTACAAAAAAAACAACAACTCTGAAATTTACCAAAAGCTAGGCTGAAACTCAGTTCAAAAGGGCTGTGGTGTGGTCAGACAATGTTTGAAAAGGGGTCAAATTAGTCCACATAATTGACAGTATTCAGGATGACATACATCAAAGTACCAGAGAAACAAAGTGATTTTGACAAAACAATGTTGCAAGAATTGATTTTGCTCTGAGAACACAATCCATGAATTTATAATGTTGTCTAAAATATAGGCCCTAGAGGACTGGAAAAAAAATTCTCATGAGCATGAAGAGTACGGAGGAGTTCCTTAGCCTGAACTGAGGCTAAGTAGGGAAAATGAGCATGAAAGCTTACTTCACAATGAGCTCTGAGAAAGAGAAGGTTTACAGGAGGCTATGCAGGACCTGGAGAAGCCAAAGAACTGGCCCAGAATACCTGCTTAGTTCTAACGTTTGCAACAAGATACTTCACTCCTCAGAACCCTAATTTCTTTACATGATCGCAGTTAATCTTTGAGATTTCTTCCTTTCCCCCCCATTTTCTTCTATGCTGTGTATTCATGCCTTATGTATGTAACCCTTGTTACTCTGGAGGCTGAGATCTAAGCATCGCAATTCAAAGTCAGCTTAGGCAGGGAAGTCCATGAGACTCTTCAATAAATTACTGAAAAAAAAAACCAGAAGTGGATCTATGGCTCAAATGACAGAGCACCAACCTTGAGCAAAAATAGCTCAGGAACAGCACCCAGGCTGTGAGTTCAAGCTGGAGGACTACTCTCCAGCAACATAAATTTGATTTTTTACTGCCAAGGAAGTAGCTTAGACAAACTGCTGGAGTTGTTAAGAGAAAAGCCATGGCATATGTGTGCACACAGCACTACTTCTACTATGGCAATTCATCTAAGGGTGTGGTATAAAAAGAGAAACCATACAACAGACAAAGGCCTCATGTCTAAAATATATCAACAGCTCAAAAAATTGAATCACTCCAAAACTAACCTCCAAAGTAACAACCATCCCATTAAAAGATGGGCCAAAGACTTAAAGAGAGTCTTCTCTGAAGAAGAAACAAGAATGGCCTATAGACACATGAAGAAATGCTCAACATCTCTGGTCATAAAAGAAATGCAAATCAAAACAACTCTAAGATTCCACCTCACTCCAGTTAGAATGGCCAGGATCAGGAAAACGAATAATAACAGATGCTGAAAGGGATGTGGCCAGGAGGGATCACTACTACACTGTTGGTGGGAGTGCAAACTCGTTCAACCACTATGGAAAGCAGTGTGGCAGTTCCTCAAAAGACTAAACATAGAGCTCCCCTATGACCCAGCAATTCCACTACTTGGCATTTACCCAACCACCCAGAAACAAGAGCATACTAAATCCACTAGCACAACAATGTTCATTGCTGCACTATTCACCATAGCAAAGATATGGAACCAAACTAGATGTCCCTCAGTTGATGAGTGGATCAACAAGTTGTGGTATTTGTACACAATGGAATTCTATGCTGCTGTCAGAAAGAATGACATTGCCCCATTTGTTAGGAAATGGAAAGACTTAGAAAAGATCATATTAAGTGAAGTAAGCCAGACTCAAAGAACTTAGGCTCAAGAAACCTTGGGCTCTAATAGCAGAGATTTGCAATAGAGCAAAACCTTGATACATAAGGCCATATAGTAGGACGCTAAATGAAAGGATCTGTAGGATATAGAAACATAAGACATATAAGGAATGATTGTTGTTCTTAAGGTACTATGTTATCTCTCATCTCTTTTGCTGTTCCTTGGTTATCTCATATTGTTACAGTATCTCACTTTGTTACCTGATATATCATATATATTTGTATTTGGTTATTTGAAATTGGATAGGGAACGGAGGAAAACAAGATGAAGGGTGGGGGTGGGGGGGAGGGAAATGGGAACCAAGACATGTGAAAAGATATTAATGTATGGGAATTAATGCACCATCTATCTGGCAAATATCATGTAACCCTTCTATTAATTACAATAAAAAATATATGAAAAAAAGAGAAACAAATAGATCAGTCAATTGGTGTAGCATCTACCACAAGGGGGCAGTGTGGAGGCAGGTGCAGCCAGCTCCTGTGCAAACACAAGGGCTTGGAAGAGTTGCCCTGTGGTCTTGTGAGCCTGGCCCACAGCAGGTGCCAGGTGAAAAGCAGAAAGAAAAACCAGGGAACAGAAGGCCAGGAAGTTTCCTGAGCTCTAAAACACACTGCTTTTTGGAAAGTTCTGTTTTAAATGTGACATAGAAGTTGCATTCAGTTTTCAGCTGAATAATGAATGGGTTTGAGTCCCATCTACTGAACAGGCTGCTGAAACCAGCATATGTCACACATTTACCATTGCTTTGGGTAAAAACTGGAAATTGGTGAGAGATTTACAGAACGTGTTTTCTGTTGGCTTCTAAGAACTCTGATCTTAGGGAGATGGTGCCCTCAGGCACAGACTCAACTGAGTGCTGGTGACTCGTGTTACTCAGGAGACTGATTGAAAGATCAAGGTTCCAGGCCAGCCTGAGCATTAAAAGTGGAACTGTGTGGCTCCTGTAACAGAGGTGAAAAGGCAAAGCAAGAACCAGAGGCCCCAGGTTCAAGCCCAGTATTCATAGATAAATACATGCTCACACATACATACTGGTACTTCATTTGCAAGAAAAAAAATGTGGTTTTTTTCCCTAGAACCATTTTCTTTGCCTAGATGACACTTTCTGATTGCACGAGGTAGAGTGTAGAACCACAGAATTTCCAAGCTAATGGATGAGAAGGCTGAGAAAATGCTGAAGTACCTGCTTGCTTTACTGTACAAGTTCACAGAGAGGGAATGGCAGAACCCTTCAGCTCAGGGCTTTCTGAGGTTTGTCATCATTCTGGTTAACGCCAAGTAAAGACCTGACTGAAAGTAAACATTTGCCTGGTTCTTCCATTGGGAAAATTGCCCTTCATTGGCTAGTCTGTCTGGTTTAGGCTTACAAAATAAGCCTAGACCCTTTAAAGAAAAAGTACTCTGGGGCCGGGAGTTTGGCCTAGTGGTTAAAGTGCTTGCCTAGCATGCAAGAAGACCCAGGTTCGATTCCTCAGTACCACATACATAGAAGAAAGCCGCAAGAGGTGCTGAGGCTCAAGCGGAAGAGCTCTAGCCTTGACAAAGTCCAAGGACAGTGCTCAAGCCCTGAGCCCAAGCCCAGGACTGGCAAAAAAAAAAAGAAAGAACTTTGTCAATGATTTAGAGAAATGCATGTAACTGAAATAAATCTAATTGTTAATACTTCTGTCTGTGAATATGAAGCTTCAGTCTATGATTTTTAGATGGCTGAACATCATGGATATAGAAAAAGTGGCAAGGAATATGTAACCTAGAGTAATCTAGTGAAAAACAAATTCAAATCTAGGCCCAAATGTAGAGTTGTATTTATTGCATTTAAAAATATAGGCCAGGCGCCGGTGGCTCATGCCTGTAATCGTAGCTACTGAGGAGGCTGAGACCTGAGGATGTGGGTTCAAAGACAGCCCAACATGAAAGTCCAATTAACCACCAGAAAACTGGAAGTGGTGCTGTGGCTCAAAGTAGTAGAGCACTAGCCTTGAACTGAAGAGCGTAGGGATAGCACCCAGGCCCAGAGTTCAAGCCCCACAACCGACAAAAAAAAAAAGAAACCTGGAGATTTTATGTCTTGTTGAATTTATGTTTAGAGTTTAGTTGTATGCTCTCCTATGAGCTAAAGGTCTGCCATTTGGGGATGTTTTTTCCCATTGTTTTTTTTTTGTTTTGTTTTTGCTTTTGTATGCCAATATGAGGATTTGAACTCTGGGCCTGCCTCTTTTCCTTTAGCCTTTTTTATTCAAGGCTCGTATTCTAACACTTTAACCTCAGATTCTGCCCAGTGTGGCTTTGAGACACCAGTCTCAAATCTCAGCTTTCTGTGTATCTAGGAGTTTAGGTTTGAGATATTGTGCACTGATCATTTGGAAGGGGTTGTAAATTGCATTTGGTTGTCTATTTGAATATAACCTATGCATGTACTACTAAAAAACCACTCTAAGTTTTCTATTTTCTTATATATATATAATCATTAATAGAAGGGTTACATTATATCCATCAGATAGAAGATGCATTACTTCGCAAACATTGATACCCTTTCTCATGTTTTTGTCCCCATTTCCCTCCCCCCACCCCTGCCACTCATCTTGTTTTCCCCTTTCCCTATCCTATTTCAAATAACCAAATAAACATGTATATAATATATCAGATAACAAGGTAAGATACTGTACCAATATGAGATAGCCAAGGGACGGCAAAAGAGATGAAAAATAACAGTACATTAAGAACAATAATCACACATTATGTGGCTTTTGTTTCTGTATCCTGGGGGTCCTTTCATTTAGCGTCACACTATATGGCCTTATGTATCTAGGTTTTGCTCTATTGAAAATCTCTGCTAGGAAAGCCCAAGGTTTCTACTGATTATGACAAATGAGGGAAACCATTTGAGTCTGGCTTACTTCACTTAATATGTTTTTTTCCAAGTCCTTCCATTTCCTTACAAATGGGGCAATGTCGTTCTTTCTAATGGCAGCATAGAATTCCATTCATTTTGTATAAATACCACATCTTGCTGATCCATTCTTCAACTGAGGGGCATCCGGGTTGGTTCCATACCTTCACTATGGTAAATAGTGCTGCAATGAACATCTAAGTTTTCTATTTTCTATGTTTGCTGAAAAGATTGTGAGCTGAAAGGAAATATAAGTTTCTACTTCCATGGGTTATTTTGTGAAAAAGACCTGAAATGCATTCTTAGACATGCTTTTTGAGAAAGCATACCATTAGTTTGCCCTAAAGCCACCTCACCTCCATATTTTAAATTTGATCCTTTGGTTTCTCATTGCATAGCAATTTGAAATCTAACTCAATAGACAAATAGATTATACCTCCCTCTTGTTACAAGTAGTTGAATCCCAGCCAATCCCAACCTGCTCTTTGAATCATATTCAGATAAGACATATTCAAGCCACCATCAATCAAGTGGTCTCTTTCTAACAACCACTTTCAGCAAATCATTTATTTTTTTGGCTATAAGTATGACCTGCTGTTAGAGTGGGGTGGAGTATCCTGAACCATTTTCAGTTCATACAACAGTCTAATTCTAGAATCACAAAGTGAATTAAGATATACATTGAAGTTTAGAATTATCGTAATTTTTTCTCTTATGGACATTTAGCAGCACAAGTTTAGTACCCCAAAATAGTTTGGCCAATAAAAATTTGTTATACTCAGCTTGGTGGTGAGTGTTTGTAATCTCAGTAACTACAGGGAGAGCTGTGGTTAAAGGACAGCTCAGGCATTAGTCAGTACCCTATCTCAAATACAAGCCCAACCCAGGGGCATGCCTATGTGGTCCCAGCCACTTGGAAGATGAAAGTCTGGGAGTATTTGGGACAAACATAACACAAGATCCCGATTTAAATGAAAAGCTAAAGTGCAGGAGTTGTGACTCAAGTGGAGTGTGTCAGTTCAATCCCTAGAAAAACGGCACTTTTAAAAAAGTGTCCTTAAACCAGGATAAGAACAAACTCATTGTGTTTATAGCCTCTTCATGAAGAGCTTCCAACAGTATGCGTGTCTATAGAACAAAGCAATCTCTTTGAACCCCAGACACCTACCATCATTCAAATATGGCCCTGAAGAAGACATGGCACCCTAGCGAGAGTGTATTGTCTTTTAGAAGTTCAAATATTACCCAGGTGCTTGTAGCTTACATCTGTAATCCTTGCTACACAGGAGGCTGAGATCTGAGAATTGCGGTTTGAAGCCTGACCAAGGGGAAAAATCTGTTAAGACTCTTTACCTCCAGTCAACCAAAACTACTGTAAGTGAAGCAGGTCTCAAATAGTAGAGCACCAGCCTTGAGCAAAAAAGCCCCAGTACTGGGGCTAAAAAAAACAACAAAAAAGTTCAAAATGTGTCATCTTGAATGTGAATCTTTTTCAGAAATTCCGAATCTAGATAGAAACTATATTTCCTCAGTATTAGATGAGTCAGGCTTCATTGTTTTGCAATAGTACAGATGATAAATAAGAAGCAATAGCCACAATCACTGTAGTTATAAGAAAAGTGGTCAGGGGCCATTTCCTGCTGCCTCTTCAGTAATACCATTGTTCGTGTGACAGATACATTTGTCATGGCCCTCATTCATGCTCTGAGGAGAAGGCTGTGTGTACTTTGCTCGGGCAAAACTGTTGTCAGCTGTTGGATATTAGTGGGGAACTTTTTCAACCTCTCGACAGTCAGCAGAAAGTCATTACAGGCTTCAAGATATATTACTTTACTTTAGAACTATGTTGAGTAATGTTTTCAGATTTGTTGGGGGAAAACTTTTTAATTTTTTTTTTGCAGTTGCATCACTCAAATGAGAATGTGTGCCTGGTTACTCTGGGCAGAGAATGGCAAGGCATCCTTTCTCCGCAGCATGGAGGATTCACTGCATGCCAGCCCTCACCTCTGGGGTGTGTTCCAGTGAGGTGGGGTTGTTTCTCCTTGACTCTGTGTGTCCTTTCTTCAGGAGAGACAGGAAGAGGAGAGACAAGAAGAGGAGAATAGAAGAGAGGGTGCCTTCTCCATGCTTTGCAATACACATGGTAGGGCCAACCAGAGTGTTTGAAATAGGTTCATTGCATCTCTGACCGGAAACTGATGGCTTTATATGTACTTACCTGGCCATGACTGACCTTCCATGATTCCATGATTGGATGCTCCAGTAGCTATGTGTTTTTCTTGTTCTTCCTACATTAATACTCAAACCTAACAAAATCTATGCCTATGTTCCCTTTCTCTCTCCTCCCTCCCTCCTTCTTTTCTTCCTTCTCTCCCTCCCTCCCTCCCACCCTTAATCCTTCCCTCTCTTTCTCCCCTGTCTCCACTCTCCCTCTCTCTTTCCTTCTTTCCCTACCTCCCTCTTCTGTCTGTCTGTCTGTCTGTCTGTCTGTCTGTCTCTGCCAGTAATAGATTTTGAAGTGAAGGCCTGGGCACTATCCTTTGGCTTAGCTTTTTGTGCTCAAGGGTGACACTTCATCACTTGAATCACACTGTTAACATATACTTGTTAAGTGGTTAATTGGAGATAAGAGTCTCACAGACTTTCATGCCTGGGCTGGCTTTGAACCATACTGCTCAGATCTTAGCTTTCTGTATCGCTGGGATTACAGGTAGGAGTCTAGTTATTCGTCAGGGCCAGTTATTCACCCATGTTTTGTATTTTTACCAAAGGGAGGTCACTGGTCAGCTAAACTCATTTTGCTGCCTCGTGAAGTAGAGCCACAGAGGAATTGCCAGTGGAGAATAAGTACTCCCTAAGAGTAGTTGTCATCCATTTATGAGAGCTGCTATATCAACACCCCAGCTGTTTACTCCAGGTGACACACCTCTAGCTTCATGTTGGTCATTGGCTCCTACAATGCCTTAGGACCCTGACTGGTAACTGATGATAGTTACTTATTTATTGGCTACCTTAACTGCTGAGTATCAGGTGTCTGTGGTGGCCCTCCCCATAAAATATATATGTATCAATCCTCGAACTAAGACAATGCAGATCAAATAACTTCTAGTGATAATTGGGAGGTGGTAGAGTGATTTCTGAGAAAAACTTCAGTCTGTCTTTTGTCTTCTGCTTGTACATGTTGTAGCCCTCACAGTGTGGCCAGCACAGAGGATGTGAGAACAGTCTCCCTGATTCACACGCAGCATTATGTACTCACATTTATTTCTAATGCTTTTCCCATCGTCTGATTGAACAAAGGTTTACATGTCATTTGCTATGTGTTAGATCTATAATTTGCTATGTGTTAGTGCCAGTAATCTATGGGAAGTATTTAGGAAAGGAGGAAATTTCCTTGTAAATGCTTGTAATATTGTATTCTCTACTTAGACCTTTCCTTCAGTTAAAGCTATATTTTCTTTGCTTAAAACATCCAAGGTCTCTCTATCTTTCTGATGGCACATGTGTTTGAGCTTGCAGTTTATAAAGATTTTACGTAAATAGACTCCATTCAATTATAATCTTAAAGAAAAACCAGGTAATATTAATTGTGTTTCTCTTACATTGTTTAAAATATGTTCTATGGAAAGAGAGCCCAAATAAATATGTCTTATATAATGGCCAAACAGTGCTCCTTAAACTTAATGGCTCTGGATGAAATTTACTTGCCACTTTCATATGCACTCATAGTTTATTAAAACCATCTCAAGCCTGCGCTTCATCTTTTAGGCATTCATTATTTAGCAACACTAAACAACATGAGATGACTAGATGTGATCTTCCTCTTGGAGGTTTCCCCTTTAGCATTTTGGGCAGGATCCAAGATGAATTCCATTTTGAATTTGGAATAGCGGATGATCTGTAGGTTTCAACCCTATTTTAAGAAAAATAAATTAGCAGGGGAACCACATGCTTATTGATAGCTGGGCAAGACCACAGAAAGATGAGGGTCTTTCTTTTTTATTAGGAATGCATCCCACTTTGCTTACATTATTTTATGGTATTAAGAAGCAGTTCCAGGGGCCGGGAGTTTGGCCTAGTGGTTAAAGTGCTTGCCTAGCATGCATGAAGACACGGGTTCGATTCCTCAGTACCACATACATACAAAAAAGCCAGAAGTGGTGCTGAGGCTCAAGTGGTAGAGCTCTAGCCTTGAGAAAGTCCAAGGACAGTGCTCAGGCCCTGAGCTCAATCCCAGGACTGGCAAAAAAAAAAAAAAAGAAGCAGTTCCATATGACGGAACCATCTAGGTGATTTTTACTGGAAATCCAATGTGTTTCCAAGACCACGTTTAACTGTTCAAGCTCCATGGAATTTGGTGAAGTTTTATACCTAACAAAATTATTTGCTATTCTTCGGTTTATGAATACCTTTAAGTGAATGAGAAAGACAAGATGGATTTCTTATTTATCTGGATTTTAAAGAAATATGTAAAAGTAAAAAAAAAACTGTTTTGGGCGTTGGTGAGGGTAGGAAGCCTATGATGTGAGTGGTACAAATATGAAACGGAAACTATTTTTATTTTTTTGCCAGTTCTGGGCTTGAGCTCAGGGCCTGAGCACTGTCCTTGGACTTTCTCAAGGCTAGAGCTCTACCACTTGAGACTCAGCACCACTTCCAGCTTTTTTCTATGTATGTGGTACTGAGGAATCGAACCCAGGTCTTTGTGCATATGAGGCAAGCAAACACTGTATCGCTAGGCAAAACTCCCAACTGGGAAACTTTTTATTATGCATTTTTCCCCTATTGTTCTTCTCTCACAGTGTTTTGGTTCATGTAGGAAAGAGACATTTTTTATGATACAGAAAATTATTAAAGGTGATTTTTGTACTTTATCATTTTTTAGTGAGGGAAATAAAGGAGAACAATTCGGTAGAAAGGAATAAAAAGAGGCAAACATAACATGTGGGATATAATACTTGGCCCATCGTGACTTTTCTTGTTCTCATAGTGCCTCAAATTTCTTCTTATTCCCATAATGCTCTAGGTGTCCTGTCAGCCAATGAAAAGAGTTAAGAGGAGCCTGGAGTCTGGCCTAGTGGTATCATGCTTGCCTAGCATGCCCAAAGACCCAGGTTCGATTCCTTGATACCACATACATAGGAAAAGCAAGATGTGGTGCTATGGCTCAAGTGGTAGAGCTCTAGCCTTGAGAAAACCCACAGACAGTGCTCAAGCCTTGAGTTCAAGCCCCCAAACTGGCCAAAAAAAAGAGTTAAGGAATGGCAAGCACAAGTCATCAAGCAATCATAGCAAAGCCTAAGGGAGGAGATATGGGAGAAACACTGAACTAAAAAAGCAGCTCTCTGAGAAGACTCCAGTGGATTCCACTTTGGGCCTTTCTCTATAGAATCAGACTACTCTCTTTTCATGGATTTCTTTTCACTTTCAAACCTTTGCATGCTTTAAACACTTTCCTGCCTCTTAAATGTTTCATGGACAGATAAAACAAACCCACCCCTAGAAGGCATCTTTAAAGCCTCCTTCTGAAATATAAGCAGAAGCTAAAGTATGTGGTTTTTGGAAGAGCCCTGGCTAGGAGGTGGGCCAGGCTGTCTGACAAGTGAGATTCCAGGAAGAAAGACAAAGCAAAACAGACATAAGGTGACATAAAGATATTAGGAAGATTATTTTACTGTTACAAATTAGAGAAGGGACCTCAGGGTCCCAACAGGAAACCAGGAGGTAGCGGGCAACCAGGAGTGAGAGAAGAAAGGGCTATGGACTGTGTCTCACTGGTGTCCTGGACATAGTCCTCAGTAGAGAATTTGCCAGTCTAGAGAAACTTCATCAAGGTGGAAAGTGTTCATACGATTCTGGTGCTCTGTCACAGCCAGGATCTCTGGGGTATGTTGGGTTTGGGGTCATTGCAATGGGAACTACTCAGATTTAAAAAAAAATCACCTTCTGGGAGAGATTATAATTAGGTGAGAGGTGATGTGGATGTCTGAGTATGAAACAACTCAGTCCCACACTGGATAGTGAACAAACAAGGTGATAGGTGTTCATTATCGAGTTATTCATTAAATGTTAATTAGAACAGGTGTTAAACTTGTCAGATCACACGGTTATATAGTCAGACCTAAGGGAATGAGAAACCAGGGACAATGACAGGAACATGGAAGTTAGGAATGTGCTTCTATTATAGGCTAAACTTGCCACTCTCATACGTGAACTTTCATCTGACCATCATAAAATTTCTGCAAATGTTTTCCCAGGTCTGCTGATGAGTGTATCCAAAGTTAGACTAAAGACACTGCAGAGCACACAGCTTTTTGTTTTTCATGAGAGATTGCCTCAGTGAAGATCAGCCTGCCTCCAAAGGCCTGGTTTTAACAGAAGAAAGAATGAGAAAATGAAGTAAAGAAAGATGGGGGGGGAAAGGAAGAAGGAAGGAAAAAGGGAAAGAAATGACAAAATGAGGCTAGAAAGGATGGAAAGGGAGGAGGGAAGAGAGGAAGGAAGAAAGGAGAGAAAGGAACAAGAAAGGCAGGACGGTGTATAAGATATAAAACACTAATTATATGTAAATGGTCACAGAGCTGGAAGGAACAAAAGTTTGAGCCTGCACTAAAGAGTGTTATCTCAAATGAGTCTCTCTGGGAGATAGGAATGGGAAGGGGCTGTGTTGTAATAAGTGACACAGATTGCTCATGGAGAAAGCCTCTTTTCCATAAATATTTTAACTTTCCCTAAATACCTGTAGTGTTTTACTTGCTGACCTTGGCTTTCTATGGTTCCAGTATAATTCATCACCTTCTAAATGTTTAAAAAAGCCTCCTTTCTTGAAGGAGGTAAACTCATCAGACCCAGAGTCTGTGTCTCTGTGAGCAGATATGGGGCTTGCAGGTGCTGGCAGCCACTATTGGATGGGAACAGCTGCTGGCAGAGGCCACCATGGAAGCAGTGGCATCAGGCTCCCCAGAGGCCTGGAGGCCTCAATGGTTAACGCATAGTTTGTAAATGCACTTGCTTTCACGAGCAGCCATCAGGATGCATTATTAATGCTTGAGTGCAAAAGACAAGAGGCTTTTGTGGTTTAGGCAGTACACTGCATTTCCACTTAAGAGAGGGCTATAGTAAATACAAATTGATGATACAGGCAATAGTAATCACAAAACCACAGCACAGGCAGCCTGACAAGAGAGATATGGGGCCAATTTCTGGCTAATTCAATGGTAAATGTTTGCCTTTAAAAGTTTTCTAGCCTGGGTACATGGGTATTCCCACATATTTTTCTCACGTCTGTAATATACAAAGATCTCTGAGTTCTCTGCTGTGGTTCAGAAAAATGGATTTGTTCTATAGATATAATTGGCTCATAAACTAAATTCTGTTTTATTTTTAAGCCATGTAATTAAAATATTATAAATCAAAATAATTTTTTAGTATTTCCAATAATAGGAATATGCTGATCTTATTTTGACACGTTTTTCTTAACTATCTTGTCCTGAGGGAACTTGATAGGATAAAGACTAAGATTCTTATCAACTCATGTATATGGGTGTCCTACAGAGGTAGTGTGGACAGGCAGGCCTCAGTTCATAAATCCTTGATTTATTAGTTACTGTTGGGGTCCTTCGTCCCCGGGCCCTCTTGACTAGTAGGAGGGATGGGGAAAAACATGCCCCGACCAGGACGAGCCATGAGAGGAGAGGGCCCACTGTCCTCCTGTACTCAGCCTTCTTCCCCGGGGGCACGAACAGAGACGCCACGCAGCTTCATCAAGGCAGGAAAATCTCTCTCTCTATTCCCCAAATCCCTCCTCCTTATATTCGGTGCCATAGCCTATCAGCACCGCAGGTGAGCAGAACAAAGAGGTCCACGTGTTTACCCCTACTACGGGTCTCAGCAGAACGTTATTAGACATGGCGTTACTCGGCCCCCACAGTTACCAGGCAGTACAGCTTAGTCTTTTCTAGCTGGCTTCCTCATTGCTAAATCTACAGACACAGAAGCCATTGCATGAGTCAAGACCATTTCAGCTGTTGTTTGGATAAAATGAATTCTGTGAGCTGGCCAAGCAATCTACTCATCGCGTGATTATCTGTAGGGAAAGGATCTGCTTGCAAATTATTAAAGTATAATCCATTCCTAAGTTGGGGGCTCCATTTGATGTAAATGTATTCTTACCCATCGGCCAATTATCTATAAGCTAATTTATAAATATGCCATAGGAGTATTTCCTCCCTGAAGCCCTTGAAAGAATACTAAAGGTCAAAGCACTGAAAACCAAGCAGAAAGTCCCATGTGGTTTTTCTCAACAGACAGCAGAGATTTTTCACCAACTAATTTCACGTTGTAATTCTTTCAGAAGCTACAGTATTATGAATATAACATTTATAAATTATTATAAATCATTCTCTCATATTTGTCATAATCTTTTACATGTCTAGGGATCAGTCATACACATTCTCTCTTTCTTTCTCTCTCTCTTTCTCTCTCTCTCTCTCTCTCTCTCTCTCTTCTCTCTTTCTTTGTCTCTCTCTCTCCTACAGCTACCATGAGTATAACCAATTGGTGAACAAGGAAGAAATTTGTTGGTAGTGTTTTTTTGTTTTGTTTTGTTTTTAATATTTTTTATTGTATTTAATAAAAGGGTTACATGATATTTGCCAGACGGAAGGTGCATTATTCACATACATTGATACCCTTCCACATGTCTTGGTCCCCATTACCCTCCCCCCCACCCCTGCTCTTGGTTTTCCCCCCTTCCCTGTCCAATTTCAAGTAACCAAATACAAATGTAGCCAATATATCAGATAACAAAGTGAGATATTGTGACAATATGAGATAACAAAGGAACAGCAAAAGAGATGAGAGATAACATAGCACCTTAAGGACAGCAATCATTCATTATATGGCTTTTGTTTCAATATCCTGGAGGTCCATTCAATTAGCTTCATACTGTATGGCCTTATGTATCAAGTTTTTGCTCTATTGCAAATCTTTGCTATTAGAGCCCAAGGTTTCTACTGGTTATGATGAATGAGGGAAACCATTGAGCCTAAGTTCCTTTGAGTCTGGCTTACTTCGCTTAATATGATTTTTTTTCTAAGTCTTTCCATTTCCTAACAAATGGGGCGATGTCGTTTTTTCTGACAGCAGCATAGAATTCCATTGTGTACAAATACCACATCTTGTGGATCCATTCATCAACTGAGGGACATCTAGGTTGGTTCCATATCTTTGCTATGGTGAATAATGCTGCAATGAACATTGATGTGCTAGTGGATTTAGTATGCCCTTTTTTTTTTTTGGCCAGTCCTGGGCTTGAGCTCAGGGCCTGAGCACTGTCCTTGGGCTTTCTCAAGGCTAGAGCTCTACCACTTGAGCCTCAGCAACACTTCCGCCTTTTTTCTATGTATGTGGTACTGAGAAATTGAACCCGGGTCTTCATGCATGCTAGGCAAGCACTCTACCACTAGGCCAAACTCCCGGCCCTGTTGGTAGTGTTTTTGTCTCAAGCAAAATTTGGCATATTTTAAAGTTAAGTCATGCTTTTTTCAAAAAAGACTACGAATACTAATCTTTACTCTACTTAAGTTACACATTGCCTTCATTTCCTTCAAAACAAAAGTTTGTTTAAACGAAAACTTAGGTAATACATTAGGGAAAATGTCTCCATCAATTTTGTAAAATCAATTTTGCAAATGAGTTGAAAGGTGTTATGTCTGGGCTTTACCTTTGCATAGACCATAGAAAAGTATAAGAATCTATACTCATTTCTTCATTCAGAGTATGGATGGCGTCAGAATTTGGTGGTTGCTCATCTCTGAGGAGAAGTGCCAACATATGTAGGAGTAAAAAATTACATAATTTAGGGTTAGGTTATGTCTTTGCATTCTTTAGTTTTTCATAAAATTTATTTTACTACAGAATTATTGCATGAAATTTTCAGATTAGATCCAGATGTACATCCACAATGTCAAATTGCAGAGAAATGTATAACATATGAAGTAGAATTCTTATGAAAATTATAGAACCACTGGATGTCAAGAACTACAATAGCCTAGATGTTATAAAACAAGGTCATTTTTTTTCCACTATTACTGTGACACTTAGATGAAAAAGAATGAAATACTGGTGCAGTTGGGGGTAAGAACATTTATTGTACAAGGTTTTATTCTATGAAATGTTTGTTTTGTTCCTCTCTAAGAGCCATGAAACCAAGGTCACTGTTTTCACTCAGGATAGAGGACAGAATCCTGCCTCTAATGGGCTGAAAGCTCTTCTTCACTGGGATAATTCTTTTGTGGATTGAGTCAGGATTATTAGACTTCATCAGGTTATTCTGAAACCTAGATAACTTTCTTTTTTATTTTAATAAATAGAGGATAAATAGAAAGAAGGTGCATTACTTCACAAACATTGATACCCCTTCTCATGGTTTTGTCCCCATTTCCCTCCCTCTAACCCCTCCCCTCATCTTTTCCCCCCTTCTCTATCCTATTTCAAATAAACAAATACACATCTATACAATATACTAGATAACAAAGTAAGATACTGTAACAATATGAAATAACCAAGGGACAACAAAAGAGATGAGAAATAACATAGTACATTGAAGAACAACAATCACACATTATATGTCTCTTGTCTCCATATCCTGGAGGTCCCTTCATTTAGCCTCATCCTATATGGCCTTATGTATCTAGGTTTTGCCCTATTGTAAACCTCTGCTTTCATTTTGAGATTTGTGGCCAGGTGCTTTCAGCTTTCCAGCTTGTTTGAGTTCATAATGAGGAGCTGTGGACAAAATGTGTGTCCCTAAACTTCACATATTAAAGCTGTTCCCTTTTCATGTGATGGATAGTATTTAGAGATGAGACTCTTGAGAAGTGACTAGAAAGATTAATGATTAGGATGAATGCGACTAGGAGAGTGGAGGCCCATGACAAAATTAGTGCCTTTACAAGCAGAAACAAAGAGGGCTTACTCTTTATTTACCCTTGAGCACAAAAGGACCGAATCACACAGCATATACAGCCATATAGGAAGAAATATCTTCTGCAAGTCAGGAAGAGGGCACTGGTGTCCTGATGTCAATTGAGACAAGAACTTTCTGTTGTTACAGCAAACTTAGCTTACTAAGTCAGAATGAGAAAGGGCAGATGGAATTAAACTTCAAGGTTTAGTCCAGAAGTGTCCAGGATTTAAGCCTTTTGCTGGTAGTCCTATGGAAAGAGAAATGGTCTGAGAGGCAGATGTTCTTTTTATCTCCTTGTAACAATTGACAATAACAGGTTTCCTATCAGACCTTCAGTCAGACTACTGTGTACAGGTTCTCTATAGAACCTGTGACCGACTTTGATAATTAAACTTGAGCTCAATTGTCTACATGACAGTCTATGGCAATATCTAGAGCCTGCAAGAAGAAATAGAATAGCTAAGGTCAGAGACCTTGTTACCAAATCATATCAATTCTTTGAGACAGAAACAAATTCTTGAAAACAGAAATTCTTTTCTCTTTTGGCTTAATCTTGGGTGTACAAATTCAATATGGAACTATTCTGGCAAACCTGTTCAGGCTTCTGCCATGACCTGTTGGGAGAGTCTTTGCTTTTTAATTGTTTCTGTGGAAAAGACAGCCTAAAAGTAATCTTCCTGGAGGCTGAACATTTTTGTATTGCTTGAAAGATGTTAACCAAGTTCCATTTTTTGTGGAAAAGAAAGCCTAAAATATTTTTTTCTGAAAGATAAATGTTCTTTTTTTGTGATTTGTTTCTAAAGTTGAGATTAGAGAAAAGCCCTTTGGTTTTTGAAGAACCATTAACTTCTAAAGAGATCGCAAATAGAGTTACTCTGAATCCTTTTGTACTTGAAAAAAGATGTATTTTCTAAAAAAAAGCTTATACCTAATTGGAAGTTTAATTTGTAATCCCTTTTTGTCAGAATTTAGCTCAGAAATGGATATTATAGGTATACATTGTCTTTTCTGGCTTTCCTTTCTTTTTTTTTAAGTCAGCATCTAATGTTTCTCAAGTTTCTATTCTGTTTTGTATTTTCCAGGAAAAAAACCCCAGCATATATCCAGGTCTTTTACTAATCAATTTCTTCTTGTATATTATGGGTACCAGGCCAATTGCCCAGCTTCTAATTTTCTTGTTTTATTTTATCAAACTTAAGGACCAAAAGTTAACAAGTATCCCATCATTTATCAAAACTCTGGTAATCATCAAAACTACTAGTCAATTACTCACTCATGAAAAGAATAAAGCAGAAGGAAAAAACTCTACAAATCACCACCTTCCTGTTTATGATGAGATATGTTGAACAAATAAATATTTCATGAAGCTATTGCCTGAGAAGTTATGCCAGTAAGACCAAAAGATTGCATATAAAAATAACATATTATACACTCAACTATGTACTAGAGAAGCTTATTATGAGTGAATTACTTCCTTTTCTCCATCTGTGACCTTTCTGAAGGTAACCCACAACACAAGCTGGCTAAAGACTCACCACTCTTTGTTTAAATCCAGCAACTCAAGTGCTGAGTTATTGTGCACTAAATGTAAACAAAGCTCTGATACTTTAGAGATGCTGGGTGAGAGAAGACTATATTCCCTATATATGTGGGCCCCTGTATCTGTCAGTAGTTCTTGTCAGAATTTCCATGGAGATTTGGTTTTGGCTTAATCTTATGGAACTGTTCTGGCAAACCTGTTCAGGCCTCTGCCATGTCCTGTTGGGAGAGTCCAGTTGTCTCAGTAATGTACACTTGGAGAAAATAGGATGAGTTATAAGGTATGGCTGAGAAATGAATCCGTGTTGAAAAATGTTTCTTAAATCAGAAATACTAACAAGACACATTTCTTCCAGAGATTTACTCTACTGATTACAGTTAATTCTGACTAATTGTAAGTTATCAGAGAAAGTTGAAAAAATATCTGGGGGAGAGATTTCACTTAGTTTACTTTTACAGACATGTGCTGTCATTCTGAGTTCTGCAGAAGGTAAATCTCATAAAAGTATAGGCAACTTAGAACCTGACAATATATTTTAAAATCAGCACTTTAATAGGATTTTGTATTTTCCACATTTAAAACAGTTCACTTGAGAAGTTTCAAACCCTATGAAAATAATATATCACCAAGGTAGCAGTGTGGCTTGGTTGGGGAAGCCAGGAAATGTGTCCTGAGGCTGCAAACTTAGTGTGCAAACAGTTCCAGTTGTGAAATGGGAGAGCATAGTTAGTGGCTAAGGTCTTACAAGTCTATTCCACACTGCTACAACTAACGAGCCTAGTGATGAGTGTAATATGTGGTTCTAAGGTTTCTATGAACTGAAGCTTTCTGATTGCTTAGAATTAAATGACGTCCTTAATTTTCCAAAAGAAAACTGGAAGTCTAATGTACAATAATACCATTCTACTTATCTAAAGGTTAGGGGGAATTTAAGAAGTTATATTTCTTTTGTGAGCTTGTACGGGAGCTTAAACTCAGGGCTAGGGTTCTATCCTTTAGATTTTTCACTCAAGGCTGGTGTTGTACCACTTGGGTCATGATTTTGTTTCCTGCTTTTCATCTGGTTAATTAGAGATAGAATGTCATCAATTTTCCTGCCCAGGTTGGCTTCAAATCTCCATCTTTAAATCTCAGCTTCCTGAGTAGCTAGGATTAGAAGCATGAGCCACCAGGGCCTGGCTACAAGATTCATTTTTATCTGGTGTCTAGGTCACACCTTATGCAGGGGACAGGGTAGTATAGATATGAAATCTACTCCAGGATCCAGGATATTGAAACAAAAGCCATATAATGAATGATTGTTGTCCTTCATGTACTAGGTTATCTCTCATCTCTTTTGCTGTCCCTTGGTTATCTCATATTGTTACAGTATCTCACTTTGTTATCTGATATATTGGATTTATTTGTATTTGGTTATTTAAATTTGGATAGGGAAGGGGGGAAAACAAAGACAGGGGGGTGGAGGGGAGGGTAATGGGGACCAAGACTTGTGAAAGGGTATCAATATATGTGAATTAATGTTCCTTCTATCTGGCAAATATCATGTAACCCTTTTATTAATTACAATAAAAAATATTTTTAAAAAAGTACACAGAAAAGAAACTGAAAGCACACTTTAAGAAACTATTTCTTAAGAAAGCAAGCCCAGCCATGTATCTGGTAAGAGGCTGCTGTGGTTTGGATGTTAGTTGTCTCCCAATGCCCATTAACAACTTAATCCTTAGCATCAGACAGTTGGGAGATTAGGAGGCCGTCTGGTAACAGGAAATGTTGGAAGGGAATAATGGGCTTTGTTTCTTCCCCTTTTGTCACTCTGTGTGTGTGCATGTGTGTGTGTGTGTGTGTGTGTGTGTGTGTGTGTGTGTGTGTGTGCATGTGTTGTGCATGTGCACATGTGCCAGTCGTAGGCCCTGAAATCCAGGGCCTGAAAGCTGCCTTTGAGCTCTTTTGATCAAGGCTGGCACTCTACCAATGGAGCCACAAGTTTATTTGCTGGCTTTTATTTTGGTGGTTAAGAGGAGAAAAGAGCCTTTAAATTTTTCTGGCCTGGGCTGGCTTTGAACTGTGATCCTTAGATCTCAGCCTCCTGAGCAGCGAAGATTAAAGGTGTGAACTCCCAGTGCCTGTCTTCTCTCTTCTCTCTTTTGAGTACTGGCTAGATGATGAGCTCTGCCACCTCCTGTTCCTACCGTGGTATGTGTCTTCTTCCCCCAACTAGAAGCAGAAAAGCAAGGAATTCACCTGAAAATGAAAAGGGGTTCACTCAAATCTCTCAAACTGTGAGTCCAAATGAACCTTCTCTTTTACACATTGATTATCTTAAGGATTTATCAACAGGAGGGCCTTATTACTTTCCATGTTGAGAATGTTAGACCTTATATACACAGAAAAAAATATTCTAATAGTGAAATACACAGTAAATAGAACTCCCCAGGCAAAGGAAAGTGGAAGGGTGAGTTAAGGTACTCTGGCCAAGAAGGAGAAAATAAGGTGGATTTGAATTGCTTCCTGGACTTCCTTCCAGAGTTCATGCATTGTGGCTGGCTGTCAGATTGTTTCTATGGAAAACTATGCCACACATCAAAAGGAAGTGGCATCCTAATCACTGGAAGCCGGTGTAGAGCAGGGTGTTGAAATGAGTACTTTGCTTCTTTTTCTGGTATGGCCAAATGACAAGGGCCCAGTCCTTAGGGCACATCATGTGGCTCCAGTCGGAAGAAATGGAAGAGTTCACATAAGGCAGTCAGCTAAGCAGCAATGGTGTTTCCATGTGTGATACCACATATCCCACTTAAAATTTATAAAGAGTTGAGCCAGGCGCCAGTGGCTCACACCTGTAATCCTAGCTACTCAGAAGCCTGAGACTGAGGACCATGGTTCAAAGTCAGCCTGGGCATAAAAGACCGTGAGACTCTTATCTCCAATTAACCACCAAAAAACTGGAAGTGGCACTGTGGCCATATGATAGAGCACCTTGAGCTGAAGAGGTCAGGGATGATGCCCAGATCCATAGTTCAAGCCCCACGACTGTAAAAAGAAAAAAAAAGCATAAAGTCGTGGTGGTCTGGTCTTTGTTACTTGATGAAAATAATGACAGAATTGGCTATTGAGGTACACATTTTTGGATGTCATTTTCTTTTCCTCCAGTAGACTAAACTAAACTAAAATTATATTACTTCTAAGTTTAAAATAGTAAGTATAATTATAACAGTACTTGGGGACATTTTTATGTTAAATAGATATTTGGAAGTCATCCACGCACATTCACTGAGTAGTTAGTGAGCTACCATTCTGTAATGCAGGCTGTGCTAAGCAGTCAGAACCCAAAAAGAATCTGTGGTGTTGCCATTAATAATGGGAATGAATCTGAATCTTTTGGTTTTAGCTCATTCATATATAAAATAAGAAGTCAGACCCGGTATTTTATGAGATTCTGTCTCGCTTTAAAATTTGTATACTTAATAAGTGATAAATCTTATTAATTTTACATTAGAATCCAGTTCTTATATTCATCTGGAAAGAGTAAGTAGCTTAGGAAATAACTCTTCATCATTTTTCCTTTACTTTTAGTTTTATATATGCTCTAAAAATCTGGCATACACAATATACAAAAATGTTCTATATTTGCTTTCAGAAATCTTACATCTTCAACTATTTGTGTGTCTTTGTGTGTGTTGTTGTGTGTACGTGATGTGTAAGACAAAAGTTTGGATTTGGTACTTATTTTGCTTTTATTTTTTTCTCTAGATATCTGGACGTAATCATGAGTTTTCTTGGTACTATTGATATCAATCAGTTGACTATATATGTGGCACCATCTTTGAAATTTTTGGTACATTTTCTATGCTTAATACATTATCTAAGTCATCATAGCATCCTGTAAGGTATTAATAGAATCAGGAAAGGTCCTAGAAGGCAATTATTTCTACTTTTTCTTTTTTTAAATTTTATTGTCGGGATAAGGGATAGAGGGGTTAAAGTTACATTTGTCAGGTAGCAGGTACATTACTTCTCATACATTGATATCCCTTCTCACGTTTTTGTCTCCATTTGCCTCCTCACTTCCCCTCCCAATCATCTTGTTTTTCCCCATTCCCTTCTCTTATTTCAAATAAACAAATAAATGTACATACAATATACCAGGTAACAAAGTCAGTTACAGTAACTACATGAGGTTAACCATAAGGGAAAAAGAGAAATAACGTATGTACATTAAGAACAACAACCACACAAGATAAACTACCTGTTTCCATTTTCTACTTTTTCAAAACAAGTTTGGTTATTCTTTGTATTTTCAAATAAACACAGACACTTGCAGACTCATCCCTTTAATTCCAATTACTTAAGAAGAATAGGAAGTGACAACTGGAAAGATCAGAAAAAAATAAGACTTCCTTCTCTGCATCTCAAACAATGAGGAAAATGTAGTGGTATACATTTGTTATCCCCATAATAGGAGGCATAAATGGAAGATTTACAATCCAGGATGGCCTAGCAAAGACATGAGACTCTATTTCAAAAACCATTAAAATCAAAAGGGAACATGCATGGCTTACCTGGTAGAGTGCCTGCCTCACAATTGTAAGGCCTTAAGATTAAATACATATAACACTAAAAACAAAAGCATATTATTACATATTTCACCAAG
Source organism: Megascapheus bottae (assembly GCA_024803745.1). Taxonomy (NCBI): domain Eukaryota; kingdom Metazoa; phylum Chordata; class Mammalia; order Rodentia; family Geomyidae; genus Megascapheus; species Megascapheus bottae. The sequence goes on along the minus strand of JANJXV010001569.1, from coordinate 33,424 downwards.
TATATTTTAGAACTAGGTAGTCAGTTTCTATTAAATAAGTCTCATTGTTTTTCTTTTTATCGGACTTGGGTTGATTCAGTTGATCAGAACCAATAACACAACAATGTAGGTCCTTCCAATAAACATTTCTAATATTATACTGATCTTTAATTTTTCTCAGTTTTCACTATGGAATTCTTGCTTATATTTTATTAATCTAATTGCTAAGTGCTTTTTTTCATAGTATTCTAAAAGGTTTTTTGAAATTCGATTGAATAGTTATCATAATATATAAAATACAATGAATATTTCATATATTGGCTTTACATTTTGTGGCATTGATAAGTTCGGTTATTATTTCCAATAGTTTTGAAGACCTTTAAAAACTGATGTTTCCTTAATCATACCTTTTGTGAATAGAATTTTACTATTTGATGATAATTTGCATTCCTCTTTCTTTTTCTTCCTCATTGCACTAGCTGATTAAATGTTTGCAGAAACATTTTTAAGAGCAGACAAACTGCCTTATTCCTGAATTTACACAGGACATTGATCACCACTGAATATGTGGTATATATTTTTCTTTGATTGTATTTATCCAGTAAATAATCTTCCTTTCATTTTTGCTCTCTCTCCTCCCTTTCTCTTCCTCTCCCTCCCTTTTTCTTTTCTGGCCAGTCATGGGCTTGAACTCAGGGCCTGGGCACTGTCCCTTAGCTGCTTTTGCTCAAAGCTAGCACTTTACCACTTGAACCATACTGCCACTTCCAGCTTTTTCTGTGTCTATGGTACTGAAGTATCTAACTCAGGGCTTCCTGCATGAGCACTCTAGCACTAAGCCACATTCTTAGCCCCCTTCCTTCCTTCTTGTGCCAGTACTTCACATTATTGCTTGGTATTTTTTTGCTCAAAGTTGGCCTGCTCCCATTTGAGCTACAATTCTACTGGCCTTCTGCTAGTTAATGGTTGGTGAGAGTCTCAGGGACTTTCCTGCTTTGGCTTGCTTTGAATTGTGCTTCTCAGACCTCAGCCTCCTAAGCAGGTAGGATCATAGGTGTGAGCTACCAATACCCAGCAGAAATTTCTATTTGGTGAAAGAATGTATTATAAATTATTGATGAATTTATTGAAGATCTTGAGCCAATCACATACATTTGTCTTTTATTTGAATTCTATTTGAATTGATTTTTAAATATTAAAAAGCCTTATATCTCTGATAAACATGGCATGGTTATCATATATATGCATATATATTAAACATTTATTACAGATGCATATAACATATTCCAGAACTATATTCCACATTATATACATATAAAATTCATATATGGTACATGTCCATATATAAATATTAGTAATGCCTGAACTTTATGCATAAATTTTGTTGTTGTTGTTGCCAGTCCTGAGGCTTGAACTTAGGACCTAGGGGCTGTCCCTGAGCCTCTTTGTGCTCAAGCCTGGTGCTCTATCACTTGAGCCACAGCACTACTTCTGGAGTTTTCTGAGTAGTTTATTGAAGACGAGAGCCCCATGGACTTTCCTGCCTGGGCTGGCTTCAAATATCAGTCCACAGATCTCAGCCTTCTGCGTAGCTAGGGTGAGCCACTCAGGGTCCTGGAGCTTATGTATAAAATTTTGAGGACGATTGCACACTTAAATTCATGGTTTGTAGATTTTTGCAATGCATTTGTACTAGGGTAGTGCTCCTTTTGTAAACTGAATTAGAAGAATTTTCTCATCATCCACTTTCTGAAAGAGCTTATAAAGAATTAAATCACTTTATTATTTCTTCCTAAGTATATTTGGGATTTTTTTCTCTTTTTTCTTGGTTAGAAGATTTTCAAGAATTAATTCTCCTAATGGTGAGACTGGAACTCAGAACCTAACACTCTAACAGTGAGCTATACCCTGAGGCCTGAGGGTTTTTAAATTATTTAATTAATTTCCTTAATAGACTTTTTTACTTTATGTATAGTGTAGTCACATATGTATCTTCAGGTGATTACGGGGAGGATACAGAACAGGGAAAAGGGTAAAAAAGTACAGCAGTGGAGATCACTGGTCAATGAAGAAAATGACACTGGTAAACAACTCATAGGTAGGCTGGGAGTTTGGCCTAGTGGTAAAGTGCTTGCCTAGCATGAACTAAGACCCAGGGTTCCATTCCTCAGTACCACATATATAGAAAAAGCTGGAAATGGTGCTGTGGCTTAAGTGGTAGAGCTCTAGCCTTGAGAAAGCCCAAGGACAGTGCTCAGGCCCTAAGTTCAAGCCCCAGGACTGGCCAAAAAAAATTTCAGGACAACTCATGGATAGAGATGGGAAGGAGGGAGTGGGAGAGAGCAAGGAAAAGAAGACACTGCCTGGAAGGAAATGGACTCGTTATCTGACCTGTGTAACTGCTCCATCGCCTTTATAATAACAATAACGTAAATTAATTATAAAAATAAACTTTCCATTTAAATAAAAATCTTGTTTGTGAAATTTGAATCAGTGGTCTTATCTACCCTTTCTATAAAGGTTGACTCATCAACAAGTATTTGTTACACACAGAACTCTACTTAAATATTTGTAGAATCCATGGTGATTTCTTTTATCTTTGACAATGAAAATTTTTGTCTTTTCCTCCTCTTACCTGTAACAGATCAGTCTTAAAAAAAAGGCTTAACAATTTATTGATTTATGTTAAGAGATTGAAACTGGCTTCAGTAGTTTTCTCCTTTTTTATATTTTACTTTTCTGAATTAAAAAAAGTAATTAAAAAAAATTGTAGGGAGCCGGGAGTTTGGCCTAGTGGTAGAGTGCTTGCCTAGCATGCACGAAGACCCAGGTTCAATTCCTTGGTACCACATACATAAAAAAAAAAGCCAGAAATAGTGCTGAGGCTCAAGTGGTAGAGCTCTAGTTTGAGAAAAAGTCTAAGGACAGTGCTCAGGCCCTGAGCTCAAGCCCAGGACTGGCAAAAAAAAAATTGTAGAAGGAAATATATCAGTGGAGGCAGAATTACCTTTTAAAAATAGATTGGAAAAACAAATGAATAAACAATGAATAAACTTTAATTTTCTCTTCTTTCCTTTTGCCCTTTAAAAATAATAAAATTCAATTTCTGTTAGTCATTTGACTTGGAATATCATATACCAATTATTGCACAGATGTGTAGAGAATGTGTTGCTACATTGGACACTGCAGTATATCTAGTTTTTTAAAAAAATTTCTTTTCTTCTCTTTTTTGTTTTATTTCCTTTACCTACATTGGATTTAACTTTTAAAATAATAACTTGAGTTGTAAGCCCAGAAAGTGGCCAATAGTCCACAAGCATTTAATATAAGGATTGTTTCTTCTGTGCCTTACACATTTTGATATTTTTCATTTTTATGAATTGGGGCACACACTCAACCACTTCCCAATCCATAGCACTCACACATGTGCCTTGCAAGACCATCGCGGCCATGACATCAGCCTCAGCCTCTCCCTGCATGGTGCCATCAACATAGTGAACCAATGTACATAAAATCTGTGGGGTTGCGCAGGAGAGAGATGACAGGAGATGGCAGTCTCTGATGACTAACTTGGGTATGACAGGGAGCTATCGCTTGACATGGATATGGGAATGAGAATGTATGCAGTGGTACTGATATTTTAGAGAAGTGAAGAATTGGATTCTTGTGTTTGCTGATTATTGCTACATGAGAGAAACCCTTCTTCCAGGTAAAGAGCAGCTTACAACATCTGGTATTTATGGGTTCCCTACAGGAAAGATATCAATTGGGGAAAGCAGATGCATTTGCAATTAAGATCTAATCGAGTTTATGATAAAGCCACTCTATTATTCAGGACTTTGCAATTAAAAATGCAGCAAAATTTTGCTAGATTGATTTTATTGGCAACATCGGGTTGCATTTTGTAAATGATTCCTAGGAGATGGAGGAACTTAACTATCTGTAGGACCTGGAGGAGCGACTGTTGTTAGGTAGTTTAATCATTGTTAAGTGCTATGAAGCACTGTTAGATACAGTGTTCAGCTTCAATTCTTGACTGTAAACACTCTTCAGTGTGTGTGGATGGGTGTGGGCACACAGGTAGATGTGTGCCCATGTAGATGTGCGAATGAGCAAAACAGCATGAAACTGGTCGGTCAATTCTTTTAAAGGCAGAGACCCTTCCCCTCAGCCTGGCACTGGGAAATGTCAGCTGTGAAGCCTCTCTTCTGTCCACAGCAGGGCTTGCCCTTGTGACTTCACAGCTGTTTGGACACTATGCCTGTCATCAGTTTGAAAACTGCCAGGACTCCTGCCAGTGAAGCCACCACACCGGCTTCGGAGGCCTTGTCTTTGTTTCCTTGCTGGACTTCCTGCACCAGCCTCTTGTGTTCCAGGAAAGGCAGTCCCAGAGGACATACGATGACCTTGAAGCTACTCTCAATCAAGAATAGGGAAGGGGACTCAGGGACCTCCCTCGGGGACTCAGCCTAGACAGTAAGCCATTGGTGAAACCTGGGCAGGGGGAGGGAGGAGCTGGGAATCAATGATGCCAAAAAAATCAAACTCAGTTAATTCTTACTTGTTTTAGCCTCAACATGCATTGACAATGGAAGTTCAGATCTAAGCAGACAGGCTTAGTGACTGTGGACAGTTTCAAGGCTTCCTACTCCACTGTGGTCACCAGCCTGGCTTCCCTAAACACTTGCTTTGTGCAATTCTATCCTGGTAAGCACTTTCCTATGGGGCAGCTAAGATGCCACTCATCCATGCATTGACCCCACACTCCACGTGGACTGTGCAGAAATCCTGCAGAGGCCATTTCTCAGTCACAGTATGGTTCCTCTAACACTTCATTTTTTTGCTTTAAAATCACTCGTAACAACTCCAAGGGACATCAGCATAGATAACACCTTGGGACCTCACAAAAGGCATTGCCCTAAGGGTCTCTCTGTTTGTCTCCCTCTGACTGGATATGTATGTGTCTGCCAGTTTTATGTCACATCATCTGTTAAGGACAGAAGGGGTTCTAAGGACCACAATTTATGATACCCAGAAAGCCCTGATAGACCTATAACTGGACAGTGTTGTTAATTCAAGGTACACTGAAGACTCTTAACCTACTAACCATTCTGACTCAGCAATCCAGTACTCTGTAGGCTCTCATGGCTGACTATGGCTGGGTGCTGGGACTTACTATTTCTGTCCAGTAGTGTGACAGGACTGGCATTCCTCTACTTACCCTGGGGTAAAACATCACAAGTGAAAATTAGAGAGATAGTTTCTGTTTAGCATTTGTTCCTGTCATACTACTGTAAAATTGAAAAGTGGAGCTTTTACTGGAACCATGAGGCTGGAGGCATCCTACCCTGGAGGGTAGGTGTGGACCTGACCCTCGGGTGTTATCTCTGAGGACAAGATCTTCAGTTTTTGGAGTCTGCAACATGAGTCGATGGAGACACATTAGTGTTGAAGTAGCCGAGCAAGGAGTTTCACAGAGGAAATTGAACGAGCAATAATGCACAATTAAGGGAACTGGTGGGTTCGAGCCAGGTGGCTCAGAGATGCTGAGAATGGGCCTCTGTAATAGGCTCAGGGAATGTGGGAGGAGTCTGAGGCATGGGAACCAATTGGTCTTAGGGAGATGAGGGCTCAGGATTCAATCAATACTTAAAAGGGATCTGTGCATGTACAGTCCCATAATTTTCAGTATATATGCGAAAGCTCTCATATGCAAGAAGACATAACAAACTTTTCTGAAGAGGCAAGGCTAAGGACACACCAGTCTTCACTGAGTTAGAATCTGCCTGACCTTTGCTACAGCCTAGAAAAGAAGTTCTAGCCACACAACTGCAAACTAAATACAAGGAGGAGGGTAACAGCTGTTCTATGAAGGAGACAGAAACTTTCGGGTGCACCCCAGAGTATGACAAAGATAAAGGTGGGTTGGGATTTACTGGTAGCTAACCTACCCCCAAACCAGGTTTGGAGTATTGAGTGTTGTGTCCTAAGGAATTCAAGGGATCATGACTCAACCTAAATAATAAAAAAAAAGATAAGGACACAGCAGAGGTAAACACCAAGAAAAATAAAGACACTTAAGACATGGCACTAAAAAAAGCAATGAAAGGGAAAATGGAATGTATGAGGAATGGGTCCGGGCATACCTGAACAGAGGCTCATCAATTGCTCCAACACAGAGGTGTGTTCAGTGAACAGTGGGTCAGGGCTTGGGTAGGACTTGCTCCAATGAATGCTGGTCTTCGTTCTGTATGCCTGGTACAGTTAATCATCTCGCTAATGCAACTGCTTTGACTGTCAGTTGGATTTAGAGATATAAAGTGTTGCCAGTTTGCTAAATTTAGGTCACTGTGACATAGATGTCTATTTCTTTCGAATAACTATTTCTTCTCAATTAATCTGCCTTAGTACTTTTGTCATAAAGCCATGGATACAGATGTAGAGTTATCTCTATTCCTTCCATCAAGTGTCATTTATCATTTTGTCTATCTTAAGTTTTATTTTTAATAATTATTCCTTGAAATTAAGGATGTAACTTCTCCACCTTTGTCTACAACTTGCTTGGGTTTATTTGGTATCGATTGTTTTTCCCCTGTGAATTTTACTATTAACGTGACTATTCCTATCAAACAAAGGGCTTGCTTATGTTTATTTTGACTAAATTTGCATGGAATTGATATATCATGTAGACAAAACTGGAATGATAACAAGGCTTTCCTCCAACCCATACACAAGGAATACATCTCATTTCAGCAATATTTACAATATTCAGTGTGCATTTCTTATATAGTTTTGTATTTTTCCCAACACATTTTATATTACCTTTTCTATATATAGTTGTTTTTCAATTTATGATTGGTATATAGGAATACCACTGAATTTTTGTCCTTGTTCTTTATGTCTATGGGTGGGGTGAGGTGGGGCATGTATCCTGGGACTTGAACTCACAGCCTTTCCTGCCAAGGCTGACGTGGAACTGTGACCCTCATGTCTGGGCCTCTTGAGTAGTTAAAATCACAGTGGCTCAGCCTTTTTGTCATTGTTCTTGTATTCTACAACTTTCCTAGCTTTATTTTTTATTCAGAGAAATGTAAAAATACAATTTCAATTTACTGACTAGGAATCAGATTTTTCTTATTCTTCAGTAAGCCCTAACCTACTTTTCACTATTAATATGTTGGAACAGTCCGTGTGCCTCTGCTCAGGTATAAGAATTGGTATTATCTCTTCCTAAAAGATGCCTTTTAATTTATCTCTATCACCACAATGTGAGAGTCGTATAGTCCTCCATATCCCACCCCCCCCCCCGTCTCCTTTCTATTCAGCGTATGTTCTAACAACAGTAAGGGCTTGCTTGCTTTTTTTTAGATCCCTCCCCTCTTTTTTTTCTGTTAGTTGTAGGATTTGAACCCAAGACCTGGGTGCTATCCTTAAGATAGTTTGTTCAAGGCTGGAGTCCTACCAAGTTGAGTAACAGCTCACTTTTTGGTTTTCTGGTAGTAAATTGGACATAAGAGCTTCACGAATTTTCTTGCCTTGGCTAGTTTTGAACAGCAATTCTCACATCCTAGCCTCCTGACTAGCTAGGATTATGGGCATGAGATATCAGTGTCTGGCTTTTTTAGACCCTTTGAAAATCTTGGTCTTTTAACTGGAAACTGTTTACATTTAATGTGATTATTAGTGTGGCTAGGTTTGTGGCCATGATGTCCTTCTTTTATAATCTTATTTGCTTCTTATCTGTTTTAAAAGTCTTTTATCTTGTCTTTATTGTTTTATCCAATTTGTTAAATGGTTTGTGTATTGCTTGCCTTTTTATGTTATATACTTTATTGGATGTAACACAAATTGCTTAATGGTTGAGTTAGGATTTATACTATATATTCTAAACATATATGTGTTATATATATGTATACACACACACACACACACACACACACACACACACACACACACACACACATAAAAATCACCATCCAATACTCAGGTCTTGGGTGCTGGGAAATGATCCTGAGGATTTCAAGAATTCACTCTTTTTCCTTTAGAAGTGAATTAATTTGTTCCATATGAAGTTACTTTAAATAGCTGATCTTTATTTAGTTCAGGAGACATTCGGTGGTGTCCATAGGAAATTCTTTCCATCCTGTTGCTGCATTTGAAATTCAGATGCAAAATATAAAGAAGATATCAAGCCAAGGAGGACTTTTAAGTGTCTCATCCAAAGTTAATCTCTTGCCAATGCCATTTGCCTTCCAAAGTAGTAGACTGTTATTAATATGTCAAAAAAGACAAACCTTCAACACATCCAGGATGGTTTAGAAACCAAGGCCAGAAAAACGAATTGAGGAACAGCTGCTTTTGCTTTATAAATTTTAATTAAAAATTCCAAAGATGTCCATCTTAATTTTCCATTTTTTGCTAGTCCTGGGGCTTAAACTTGTGGCCTGAGAACTGTCATGGGGCTTTTCTCAAGGCCACCTCTCTACCACTTGAGCCACAGCACCACTTCTTGTTTTTTTTTTCTATATATGTGGTACTGTGGAATTGAACCTGGGTCTTCGTGCATGCTAGGCAAGCACTCTACCAGTAGGCCAAACTCCCAGCCCCTGTTAATTTCCCGTTTTTAACTTTTGGCATTCCAAATTTAGAGACAATAATAGTTTTTCAGGTTTCCTCCACTTCCATGAGGCCAGGGTGCATGCTCGCTCACAAATGGAAGTTAGGTGGAAGAACATGCTGAGAAGAATTTTCCTCAGTAAGTATATGTGTTTACCAAGAAAGAGAATCAAACTATTAATGATTATATCTGTGTACATGTATAACAATAATTTAATTCATCACTAAGTATTCACAATGGAATTTTATGCTTCCATCCGAAAGAATACATTGCCCCATTCATAAGGAAACAGAAAAAAATCATTTTATGTAAAGTAAGCCAGACCCAAAGTGACATAGGCTCCATGGTTTCCCTCATTTGTAATAATTAGTATATAGCTTAATAGCTATGTACATATGGCTATATAAAATGAAGCCAAGCAAAATGAACGCCAAGATATGGAAACAAGAGGAAACAAGAGGATGTTGTTTTAATGTACTATATGAAGTTATTTTGTTTTCTTTTGTATTTTTCCTCTATGGTTCATCCCCTGTTGTCACTGTATTGGATTTCAGTACCATATGCATACATCCTTGAAACTCCTCTATACATCACCTTGACAATAACATTAAAATAAACAATCTTATCACATGTACACGAAGATAATATTTTACACTATTTTAAGATAAGGAATAGGTATTTTGAGACGTTAAGGACTTTGCTCAAGATTAAGTGGTAAAGCTAAACTTATAAAGATAAATGCTATCAAAATGTACAATATGGACCAGGAATTTGGCCTAGTGGTAGAGTGCTTACCTAGCATGCACAAAGACCTGGGTTCAATTCCTCCATACCACATACATAGAAAAAGCTGGAAGTGGTGCTGTGGCTCAAGTGGTAGAACTCTAGACTTGAGGAAGCCCAAGGATAGTGCTCAGGCCCTGAGTTCATGCCCCAGGACTGGTAAAACAAGAAGATGCACAATATGATGTCATAAGAGCATCAGATAAAATGGTTACTAAATGGACACAATTAACATAGCTGTAATCTCACATTCTTCTCTTAAGTGCACATTTAACAAAAGTCCTGAATAGAATAAATACACTGTTAATGGCTTCAGTTCTACTGTTTTAGACATTTGTGTTTCTGGCTGTCAATCATACACATTTACTACTCTGCATATTTTGACTTACATATTCACAGTTTCTCCCCAGCCCCAATCCTGGATTGGGATTTTATTCTCTATCTCTATATAGTTGACTTTACAAATCCACATATAATATGATTATTACAGTATTTTCTCTTATTGATCGGACATTTAACTTGCATGCTCTGAATACCCATTCAGATGTCAAGTTCTCTTCTTTTTCAAGTCTGAGCCTTATTCACATGTGTGTATATAATGTATATACATATGTACACACACATGCATATATATATGTAAATATATACACCTGCATATGTGTACATATATGTATATATATGCATGAATTTAAAATTGTACCAAAGTATCCTCATCAATTTGTCCATTATGGAAACTTTGGTTGTTTTGATATCTTGCCTTTGTGAGTAATGCTATCAAGAATGGAAAGGGAATATGTCCTGACAGGGACACATGTACACATGTAGGGAGTTGTTGAGCCACAAGGAGGCTCTGCTGTTAATTTCTTGAGTTTCCTTACTATTTTCTGGAATGGATGCACCAATTTGCATCTCTGGTGTCATAGCATGGGACTCCCTTTTATTCCCAGTTTTCATCAACACTGGTTATTGTTCATTTGTGTGTGTGCTTCTCCTGTGAAGTTATTGTGTCTAATTACATCTGAATGCCAAATCTATTCTTTTATTACTATTCTATATTCCCTGTAATTAATACTTCGAACTCAATCTCCCGTGACTGAGAAGTTGCCTGACATGCGTTAGCTGTGTTCTCATCACAAGGGAAGCCTCGATGACTGTTGGTGTGATCAGAGGGCCTGTAGCAAGATCCAATATGTCTAAACACTCCAAGAAGTTGTTTCTGGTAAGAAATTGAACAAGGGGGAAGATGGCAGAAAATTAACAGTGGACCAACAGAGCTCCCTCTGAAGAAGTAGAATTACGGGGTCCCACTGAATTTTCTGCATCTAAACAGTCACACCGAATACAGAGATTTATATAAAAAATTTACAATCACCCTGCTTAAAGAAGACCTATTTAAGAACCCACTGGTGGTGGAGGTAACCAAAGGTAGCCAGGAGAAAAGCAGAAAAGACAGTGTGCTCAGGCTTTCCACTCACTCTCAGCTTAAACTTAAAGACCAGGAATGGGAATCCACATCCCAGCCTACCCCAGACAGATATAGAGACAGCTTGTTACACCACAGATTGTCTGAAACACCCCTAAAAGACTTTCTCATTCCCTCCCAGAGAACAACATCTGGAAGGAAACCCTCCCTCCACCCAAGAAGAAAACCATTTTTGATAATGGCATAGAGCCTGCCAGAGCAGTTCGCTAGTAACATGGGACAGAGAAGTCAATGACATTTTTCAAGAGGGCAAAAGATCTGATAACCTAGAACCAACCCTCTCTGGTAGAAAATGAAGAACTGAGCCAGAGAGAGGCAGCTCCAGCAAGTGGAAGGCAGCTTCACTCAGGGGGAGAAAGCTCCTTTCAGGGAGAGATAGCTCTACCCAGGGTGGGACATCTCTGCTCAGGGGGAAATAGCCTTGTCCTGGAGGATGCAGCCTTAGGGAGATACCTCTCTTCAGTGAACAAAGACAAGCTCAACACTCTAGACATATAGCAGTTCAACCTATAGCCAGCCTGGACCCCTGGAATTAAAAAACCAAAAGTCTGTAAAATTTCACTGGAAAATAAAAACCACACTCAACAGGATGTAAAGCTGAGGGCAGCTCCAGGCAGGCTAAAAGGAGAGTCTCTAGAGCTAGTTCCTTCGTGAAAAGCCACTGATTCCCAACAGACCACAGTTCAACCTACACTCAAGATCACTTGCAGAGATTCTAACCAACACAGTACAATCACCTCGTTCCTGATGTACCACACAAAGCAAATCCCATTTCCCACTAAGTTAGGCTGGGAAGAGTAGTAAGAAGACTCCAACTTTGTAAGGCAGACCTAGGCTAAGATATAGAACCAACCTAAATGCCCCTCAGTAGAAAATGGATCAAGAAAATTTGGTAAACTACACAATAGAAATCTATGCATCCATCAGGAAGAATGACATTGCCCCATTTGTAAGGAAATGGAAAAACTTGGAGAAAATTATATTAAGAGAAGCAAGTCAGACTCCAAAAACAAAATCATAGGCTGCATATTTCTGTCATTTGTAATCATTAGAATGTGCCTATAAAATTGACAAGTAAACCCAAGGGATAGTAAAGGACAAAAAAATTACACTTGGACATAGGACTCTGAACATTCACATAGTAAGAACAAAGGAGGATATTCTTAGGAGAGGATTGTAAAAGCTCAATATCTATGTTTCCTGGGAAACCTGTTCTGAAGGCCCTCCTCTTACCAGACAGAGTAAGTGGTGCTCACATGTATGTCATATTAAAGTGTATCTGGCGCACAAAGTTAAGCAAGAGATCTAGACACAAGTCCAGAGTTTACATGAATGAGGCACTTTGAAGTGGTTTACAGAGTTTTGGGTTTTTTTTGTTTTTGTGTTTGCCAGTAATGGGGTTTGAACTCAGGGCCTGAGCACTGTCCTTGGACCCTTTTTGCTCAAGGCTAGTGCATTGCCACTTGAGCCATAGCACAATTTCTGCCTTTTTCTGAGTATGTGGTTCTGGGGAATAGAACCCAGGGTTTCCTGAATGCTAGGTGAGCACTCTACCAACTAGACTACACTCCCACCCCACAGTATTTTTTTTTGGTAGAGGAAAAGTTAAAAAGAAGGGTCAACCTAAGTCAGATTAATTATTCATGGATTTTATTGTTCCTGCGAAGTCTCCAGCGCCGTCTAGCTCAGGAATGCTTCCATGAATACTTAAGGGAAATAAAACAACATTACTCATGCAGCAAATGGGTCCTGGAGACTGGTTCCTGTAGCTGCCTTCTGAGTTGAGAGTGAGCTGACTGAAGCCTGCTGTTAATGCATGGGAAACTCAGATCCATTGATGGTTTGCATACTCCAGTCTGAGTTATTGCTGAGCCTGTGCTTTATCTTGTAATTGATAAGTTTCCTTACATTTTCATCTTCTTATTTAATACACAAGAATTTAAAATCAACCCTTTGATACAGTCAAACTATCACTGCCAATAAGAAAGTTTCCTTCCCATAAAGGGATGGAAGTAGAACAATCGAGTCGATTGAGATAAGCCAAGACCAAAAGAACAAAAGGTGCATGGTCTCTTTGATATGTGGGTATTAGAATGAAATAATACAAGGGTGATGGCTCAATATCCAGGAACTCCAGGTCCTTAACATGAATTTGGAGATATACATATATCTATATAGCCAGGCACTGGTGGCTCACTCCTATAATCCTAGTTACTCAGGAGGCTGAGATCTGAGGATCTCAGCTCAAAGGCAGCTGATCACTAAAAGACCAAAAGACCATGAGACTCATTTCTTTTTTTTAAGCTTTTGTTTTATTTCAATGCATAAGGCATTACAGTTATATTCATCAGATAGAGGGTGCATGACTTCTCACATATTGATATCCCTTCTTATGTTTTTGTCCCATTTCCCTTCCCCTACTGCCTCCCCTCATTTTCCCCTCATTTCAAATAAACAAGTAAATATCTATATAATATACCAGGTAACAAAATGGGATACTGTAACAATATAAGATTAACCAAAGGGCAACACAAGAGAAGAGAGAAAAACATAATACATAAAGAATAACAGTCATTTATAATTAAGCTCTTGTTTCCATATCCTGAAAGTCTGTTAATTTGGCCTCATCCTATATGGCCTTATGTATCTAGCTATGTATGAGCTATTGTAATTCTATGCTAGGAGAGTTTTAGATATGCACTAATTATTACAGATGAGGGGAAAACATTAAGCCTGTGTTCCTTTGGGTCTGGCTTTCTTCACTTAATATGATTTTTTCCAAACCTTTCCATTTCCTTACAAATGGGGTGATGTTGTTCTGATAGCGGCATTGAATTCCATTGTGTATAAATGCCATATCTTGTTGATCCAGTCATAAACTGAGGGGCATCTGTGTTGGTTCCATATCTTCACTATGAAAAATAGTGCTGCAATGAACATCCTTGTGCTAGTATATTTAGTGTGTCCTTGTTTCCGGACCAATGGGTAAATGCCCAGTAGTGGAATTGCTGGGTCATAGGGGAGCTCTATGTTTAGTCGTTTGGAGACTCTTATTTCTAATTAACCACCAGAAAACTCAAGTGGTAGACTCAAATGGTAGAGCACTAGTGTTGAGCTGAAGAGCTCAGGGACATTGCCCAGGCTCAGGCCCAGTGTTCAAGCCCCATGACTATTATATATGTATATATATATAGTGTATATATATAGTGCATACATAATGTATGTATAAATACACATGTGCATATATGTCCATATGCACACTATATGTATATGTGGTGTGTATATATAGTGTATACATATACTATATAGTACAGGGCTCCTCCACTGGTCTTTGCACTGATTGGTGGATGGCTCCTGCATACTTTGCCCTCTTTCCATTGGCTGAGCAGGCACCCACAGCATGATGGGAAGCAGCAGCTCAGCAGGCACCATAGGAACAAGAAATGTCACGATGGATCACAGTATTAGCTATGTGTTATGTTAACCACTATTTTGCCCTATCTCCCTAACAGTTCCTCTTCCTCTTGCTGTGACTGTGGGTGTTTGCTTGTGATCTACGGAGAGAAACAGGAAGTGATGTGGGTACTGTACATCAGCTCAGATGTATTGTTGCTTGTTGTAGGGGACCTGCTTTGCTTGCTCTCATTTTTTTGGTTCCTGTTACAATGTTACATGGCTTTTGTTTTCAGTCTTCTTGGAGAAATGGAAGTGGACTCATAGGTATAGACACCTCGGCTGTCATGGAACCACCAGGCTCTCTCCATGCCATTTGTTTTCATCAGCATTGTGTGAGTATCTCCAACAGCCCTTATGTTGCTGTGTGTTGCACATCTACAGCTGCTAGAGAATTGAGGGCTCTCTAATACTTTCCTAGTAGCAAGTCAGGATGGTTTGGTGTATGGTTATGTTAAAGAATGACAACCAGAGCATCTTTCTGAGCCACCACCACCTGTACTGGTTTGCATTGTATTATGAAATCATTTCTCTTAAAATAAATTACAGAGAACCCACAGCATCTCCAAGATCCCATTGGATGTGAGTTTTCAACAGAACTTCAGTTAATGGGCTTTCACTTTATTGTTTGGTTCCATTTGTTGTGGTGGTTGTTTTTCTTTGGCACAATGACAGATTACCTTTCCCTGCAGCTCCCACAGTGGTGCGCTTGGGCTGAGTCCCTTCCTGTGAGGGGCTGATAGACAGTGAGCTCTAGAAACTGCACTTCTCTCCAGCTCTCACTTTCCGCTTTGTTCAGAAAAGAGTTGTGGAGAAACCAGTTATTTGGAGTGAGGCCAGTGACCAGTGTTCTTGATTTTGGAGATTTTTTTCATTTTTGGTTTTTAACTCAAAAATTCCCTAGAGACACATGAAATCATATTTCTTGAAAAGTTGTTTCCTCTACCAAAAAAGAAACTCAAATACAAAACACAGCCTTTCCAATTGTTTTGAACCTAAGTTGCTGACATTTCTGATGTTCTGGAGACAAAAACAAGTACCAGAAGCTCAAAAGCTGACTTTTAAAAAATTTATTGTCAGGGTGATGTTTAGAGGGGTTACAGTTACATTAGTCAGCTGTTGGGTACATTACTTCTTCAACACTCTTACCCCTTCCTGGGTTTTCCTCCTACGTTCCCTTTTCCCACCCCCTCCCAAGTTAAAAGCTGATTTTTCATATTTTTATTGTAATTAATAAAAGGGTTACATTATATTTGCCAGATAGAAGGTGCGTTAATTCACATACATTGATACCCTTTCTCATGTCTTGGTCCCCATTTCTCTCCCCCCCCCAGACCCCTCATCTTTTTTCTCCCCTTCCCTATCCAATTTCAAATAACCAAATACAAATATATCCAATGTATCAGATAACAAAGTGAGATACTAAAACAATGTCCCTCAGTTGATGAGTGGATCAACAAGATGTGGTATTTGTACACAATGGAATTCTACGCTGCTGTCAGAAAGAATGACATCGCCCAATTTGGTAGGAAATGGAAAGACTTAGAAAAAAATCATATTAAGTGAAGTAAGCCAGACTCAAAGGAACATAGGCTCAATGGTTTCCCTCATTCGTCATAATCAGTAGAAAAGCTGACTTTTAAGAAGATATTCTTTTCTCTTTTTCCTACATTCTCTTTCCCTGCTCTAGGTGATTCAAGTGTTATCAATTGATGCTGTCCAGATTTCTCAAAGCAACCACTAAGAGTAGTTTCTATGTTCTATGCGTGTAATGAGTTCTAAGAAATGATATGGTAGGGTGTCAGTAGCTGTCTTCTGGATTTTGTCAATGAGCAAAACAAAGACCAATGATGGAAAATAGAAATCTGCCAGTGGCTTGTGAGATTACATGCTTTGGGAACTGGGCAGTTTTTAGGGCTAAATTTTAAATGTGATTTGGGGAAGAGAGGGATTGGGGATACACTGGGGCACTAAGAATACAGACAGGAAACCCTAGAATATGTATTTTTGGGGGGAAATCTTTCCTCCTGTAAAGCACTCTAGAGAGATGTGGAAAAGGTAGGATTTTGAGTATTCAGGTTAGCAAAATAGGGAGGCCATTTTTTTCTCTCTATCCCAATAAATGGAAGAGAAGGGTTTCAAAATGTCTTCTTATGTTATTTTCTTTTGCAGTTTGATCAAATGCAGTGTATTTTCATAATATAAAGGAATGCATTTACCTTATGTAGCTACCGGTCATAGCCATGATTATTTATCACAGGATCCCATCAAGATACATATACATTTCACCTTCCCTTCCTTTCCCTTCCCACTCCTTCTCCCCCTTCCCCTCCTTTCCCTTCCCCTCTCCTCCTTTCCTCTCCTTTCTTTCCCCCCTCCCTCACTTCTTCCCCTCACCCCTTACCTCCTCTTCTTCTCTTCTCATTCCCATTTCCCTTCTTCCTCCTCCCTCCTCTCCCCTCCCTCCCCTCCCCTCCTCTTCTCCTCTCCTTTCCCTTCCTTTTCATTTCCTTCCCTTTCTTTCTGCTTTTGTGTGGCTGATTTTCTGCCACTTTAATTAACTGCTGTAGCCAAGAATTTTACTGGCCAATTAGAGCTAGAGTCCTATCTGGCTTTGAACAATGACCCTGTGGATCTCAACCTCCTGTATTTAATTTAGCTCAAAATTCACTTGATGAAAATATCTTTGCCAGCAAGGCCCTACTGAGGGCCATTGAGTCCATAATGGTTTCAGATCCTAAGATCCTGTGAAAAATGAGACACAGTGAACATTTTAGTTCTTCATAAAAGTAATCCCTCCCCCTGCTAGTATCAGAGATGAAACCCTGGGTTTTGTACATGCTAGCCTGGTGCTCTACTATTGAGCCCTCAAATAAATATTTCTAGTTTCAGATTCTTCACCATATGAGCTGAATGACACATATAGTCAGTCCTGTTTGTTTCTGACATGAAACATTTTTTTTCCTAGTCCTGGGGCTTGAACTCAGGGCTTGGGTGCTGTCCCTAAACCTCCTAGTGCTCAAGGCTAATGCTCTACCACTTAAGCCACAGTATCACTTCTGTCTTTTACTGAGTAGTTTATTGGAGATCAGAGTCTAACAGACTTTCCTGCCTGAGCTGGTTTTGAATTATGCTCCTCAGATCTCAGCTTCCTGAGTAGCTAGGAATGCAGGCCTGAGCCATTTGCTCATAGCCTCGCTATGAATTACTTTTTGAAACAGTTAACTTGAAGAACTATTTGATATAGAGTTAAATATGTTTTAAACAGTTCTTCATTGGCACATACAAATTAAATTCAAGTCTTCACTTCTGGCCAGTTTTCTATCTCTTCTGGCACTTGTAAGTTGAGGGGCCATTAGCCTGGCATCACTTAGGCTCAGAGATTTCCATGAGCCATCCCATCAAGGTCACCTTGGGATGTGATGCCTGCGTTGATGTCAGAAATCAATTTTCCCTGTGTGGTCTGGACCATGCTGCTATTTGCTGATCAATTGGTGAGCTGGGGCCCTGGGAGGGATCTTCCGATTTCTTGCTGGAATACATATCACCCCACTCTCACTGGGCTGGCAGATGCTTGATATTGAGAGTCCCTCAGTCCTAGATCCCTGCCGCCTCTCTCAACCCCCATCTTCCCAGCTCAGGGAACATAGTTTGCAGCTCAGTGAGTATGCTAGGGCTGCTTCTATTCTTTCTCCTCCATACTCAACTCCCTAGAATAGCTCACTACATTATCCAATGTTCTTAGACCTGGGTTTCATTATTATTTGTCTCAGTTTCCTATATCCATTTATCAAAGGTTAATATATCTCATTAAATAGGAGTTTTCCTCTTCTTCTCCGTGCCTGGCTGCACATGGAGGTGGGGGTGGGGAAGCTACATGCCCTCACAGAACTCTCCAAATAAAATGTTTTGAAGCCAGGCACTGGTTCCTCATGCCTATAATCCTAGTTATTCTGGAGGCTAAAATCTAAGCAACAAGGGTTAAAAAGCCATCTTGGGTAGAAAGTCTATGAAACTTTTTCTCTAAGTAACCACCAAAAAGCTGGAAGTACAATATTATTCCTTCTGATGCACAGAATTCCACTGTGTATATTTTTTGGATCCATTCATCCATGGAGGGCCCACCTGGGCTTAGTCCATATCTTGGTCAAAGTACATAATGCCGCAATGAACATCATTGTGCTGGTGGCTTCAGTGTGGCCTTGTTTGTGATCTATTGGATAAACGTCCAGGAGTAGAATTTCTGGGTCATAGAGAAGCTCTATGTTTTAATTTTCTTGAGGCACCTCCACACTGCTTTCCAGAGTGGCTGAATAAGCTTATCTTTCCAACAGAGTAATAGAATTCCCTTTTGGCCATATCCACCCCAGCATCTCTTATTATTAGTAGTCTTTGTATTGACTTTCTAATTGTGATCAGGTGGAGTCTCAGTGTTATTTGGATCTATATATCCTTTATGGCCAGCGATGTTGAACATTTCTTCATTTGTCTATTGGCCATTTCCCACTTCATTTTTTCTGAGAAATCTCTAAGTCATTAGCCCATTTATTAATTGGGTTATTTTTTCTTTGAGGGTTTCTTTGGGGATGGATAATTTTTGAGCTCCAAGTATATTCTTGATATTAGGCCCTTATTTGAGCTAATGTACATATCTAGTAAAAAAAATCTTCTCCCATTCTCTGGGCTTTCTATTTAGCTTGTTAGCTATGTTCTATGTCCTTTACCATGAGTTTGATACAATCCCATTAGAAAGAGTGATGTTGTACCATTTGTAAGGAAAGAGACAGAGAGAGAGAGAGAAAGAGAGAGAGAGAGAAAGAGAGAGAGAGAGAGAGAGAGAGAGAGACAGAGACAGAGACAGAGACAGAGACAGAGAGAGAGAGAAAGTCTCATGTTCTTTAGTACCTGGCCTGGCTTTGAACCTTGATTCTCAGATCTCAGCCTCTTGAGTAGCTAGGATTACAGGCATGAGTCACCTCACCTGACTAGGCAGTCTAATTCTTCAAAAAGACTAAGTCATAGCCCAGAAAAATAAGTACCAAGAAATGGGTACTTAGAAGAGGAGAAAGATGGGGCCAAGGGAAGAATAATCAAAACATAACCTATAATTAGAAGTAATGAAAGGGGAGGGGTGGGTGAGAATGCTGCAAGGAGTGACATGGTTCAAGCTTCACTGTGTCCATAAACTGCTTTGGTGAATGATAACTCCTCTGTACATCTTAAGGGTAATAAAAATATTCAAAATAAGAAAAAGCTGGAAGTAGAGACTTGTGACTCAAAATAGTAGAGTGACAGCCTTGAGTGACAAAGCCAGGCAAAAGCACAAAGCTCAAGTTAAACATACATACCACCCCCCCAAGTCCGATCTTATGAAGACAGGACCCTCAGGAAAGCCAGAAACTCCCTCATATCACCTCCCCCCACCAAAAAAAATAGGGCTTTCCTTCTGTCCTCCTGGACTGCTTCAACCAGTGCTCTCGAAGGACACACAATCCATAGAGCACAGTTCAGCTTTTCTCCTAAGGTACAGAGCGGGCAGTGCATTCTCCTACACTTCCGCGGGAAGGACTAGCCTCACTCCTCACACAGAGCTGATTTCCCTCTGTTTTTCTCTGTCTTTGTCTCACTGTCTTTCTGTGCCTTTGCCTGCCAGTGTCTGTCTGTCTGTCTGTCTCTGTCCTCTCTCTGTCTGTGTCTGTCTGTCTGTCTCTCTGTCTGTCTGTCTCTCTCTGTCTCTCTCTCTCTGTCTCTCTCTCTCTCTCTCTCTCTCTCTCTCTCTCTCTCTCTCTCTCTCTCTCTCTCTCTCTGTTGTTTTTGGCTTTAGCACTTAGAGCAAATCTTATCTCACAAATGAAAACAAGTAAGCTATTCTAAATTACAGAATCCTCCATTCCTATTAGATTTCCTCTGTTGCTAATAAGCTGCAATTAACCCTAATGATAGTAATAACAATAAAACAATCTTAATTTCATTGTTTTAAGAACAACTGCCTCATCAGAGCACTCCTTATTTCAATTAACTATACAAAAGAAACGAGTGAATGGATTAGAAATGAGCTCCCTTGGAGTGGTGATAAATACTAGAAAACAAATCAAGAATAGCAATCTTTCTACAAGGGATTGGCTCTTACTAAAAATAAAAATTAAAACATTAGTATAATTCAAGTGGACTTGGAACAAGGCTATCTATTTATAGCTTTCTGTTTAGATAAATATTTGGATAGGCTGAAGTTTGAACTCCAACACCCCACACTCACGCTTGGCTTATTTCCCCTCAAAGCTAGTGGTTTATCTCTTCAGCCACAGCCTCATTTCTGCCATTTTTCTGGATGATTGGGAGTTAGGAGTCTTCTAGCCTTTCCTGCCTGGGCTGGCTTCAAATCTTGATCTTCAGACCTCAGGTTCCTGAGAAGCTAGGTGTGAGCCACTAGAACCTGGCATCTAGCAACAAGAGTACTTTTTTTTGCCTGTCCTGGTGCTTGAACTCAGGATCTGAGCATTGTCTGTGGGCTTTCTCAAGGCTAAACCTCTACCACTTGAGCCACAGCACCATTTCTGGCTTTTTCTATGTATGTGGTACTGAGGAATCGAAACCTGGGCTTTGTGCATGGTAGGCAAGCACTCTGCCACTCGGCCAAACTCCCCGCCAATAAGAGTATTTTTAAAGGGTTACTCCCCACCCCAAATAATGGGAACCCTTACTTTGGGATTTAAAATTCAAGTTCTGAATCTTACTTAAGATCACAGAATCATTGCATTTACAGTCCTGCCACCTCCCTGGCTGCCTGGTTAATTTACCCCTAATTTTAGAAACAATGCTTCTGCCTGGGTAAGTCTCCTCTCTTTTCCCCATGGCAGCTTCATGAAGACTAGTGTTCTCACTTTTCTTTTTAAAATTGACACATATTTATTGACCTTTGTGGAATACAGCCTGATAATTCAATGTGTGTGTGTGCAATGTGTAATCAACTACCAAATCAGAATAATTAGCGCTTCCTTCGCAAATGTGCATAGCTTCTGATTATTGAGAACCTGGACTGCAGTTGGCCTGAGAGTACCACCGCAGGGTGGGTGCAGCGCCCTCCAGTGGTCTCTTTGGTTACTACCACCGATGGTGTGTGAGATATGGTCATGCATTTTTGGAAAATTGGTGACTCTCCTGCTTATTCCTCTGAAGAGAGGGTCAGTCCATCTGCCAATACTCCTAGGTCAATAAATACTATGATGAATGGATTTTTCTGAAGGAGAAGCAGATATTTTTCTTTTATCCTAGAACTTTCCTTGAGGCTTGACTGAACTGGCCAATCAGTTTGGTAATCCTGCAGCCTCACCTTTTGCTTGATGAATCAACCCATGGGTTTAATAATGAACAACTAGAAGCCGACTCACAGAGGGACCAAAGCTAGAACAAGCAGCCCTGGGCTGGGTGCATGATGTTTGCAAGTCCTGTTGTGGTCCATGGGACAGTTGAGGGTGTGAGCAGCTCTCACTCCAGCTGGAGTAGAAGTCTCCTTGGGGCTAATTGCCTGGCATCAAAATGTAGCATGGCATTAGAAAGATTGAGGAAGCTTTTCCCCACCTGAACTCATTGGTGGTCTCTCATGGTCCTTAGGCAAAGCTATCTTTCGGGCTAGGCATTTGTCACTGGGTGAACTACAAGGACACATGCCTTTTCTTCCCTGTACCACCCATGGCAGGAATCCATCATGCACCTTCAGAGGGTGGTTTTGGCACCATGCTCTGTCTGCCTGGGACAGGCCCTGATTTGCTGCCTGGCAAGCAGAGCCCTCTGGACAAGACTTCATTTGCATACATACACAGCCTGCCTTTGGCTTCCCCTCAAGCTGTTGTTTGTTGCACTCTGAGTTTCCGTGGGCACACAGCACAGAAATGCTTCCACAGCCTTAGCATTCACTTTCTGGTCTTTCTCAGCTCTTGTGTGGTATCCTTAAAGAAAGGCACATTCAACATGTCTCCACCATCTTTGGGAGAAGCTATAATTAAGTGTCTTCAGTATTACATGATTCAGCATCCTTTTTCTAAAGTAACTGAGCTACCCCAAATTATCTCCTGAATACACCAAGTGGTACATTTCTGGCTTAGATAATGGAGAAGTGAAAATGTATTCTGTGAACAGATTCATTGGAATGCATTTTTATGAAGAAGAAGAAGAAGAAGAAGAAGAAGAAGAAGAAGAAGAAGAAGAAGAAGAAGAAGAAGCAGCAGAAACTTGTTTGCTGTTCAGGCACTTGGAGATATCATCTATTGGCTTCCCTATGATTTCTACCTGTCTAGATACTATTTTGCAGTCTATCACCACTTATTTGAAGAAAAGGAAAGGATTCTATAAGAAATGGATGAATTGTGTTCTGCCTCATTTTCACATACATTATTTCAGCAAATGGGGTGATGTGAATGGGGACAATTGATATCAGTGTGCATTGTGAATGCTCTATAGCTCCCAGCAGAGTATCATGGGCCTGGGCAAGATGTAGACATGTAGGTTGATATTTGTGATGAATGTCAGCTAAAACAACACAACTTTACTGTTTCTCTCATTGCATTGAGATGAATGGCTTAACCTAACAGTTGATCCTGAATCAAATGCATTTGAGTTCAAGACTCTCATTTCTATATGTCTTTCTGATCAGAAAGTAAAGCTTGCCTGGTACTAACTTCTTGCTCCTCTTCCCACCCAACCCTCTTCCCTGGAGCTCCATAAATGATTAAATCTGTCTCTTATGTTATGCAGGAAGTCAAGTTCACATAGGAATTGTATGTTTTGGAATGGATTTCTGAGACTCATTCATGAGGCTTCAAAAAATGGAGATATGCATGAAGTTTAGGAAATTAAATCTTCTACTGAATCACTGAACAAAAAATACAGTGCCTTATTCTGAAATAAATGCTTAGTTTCACATAAAAAAGAAAACATTCCAAATAAACACAATTTGCATCACAGGGTCAATTTAAAATGACAATGCTAGTTTTGAAAATTTCCCTACAGAAATGTTGATAGTTTGTGCATGGAAATGTGGAAGTGTAGAAATGGAATTGTGAAGCAGGAGTATGAACCCCTGTCTTGTCCCTTCGTCCTGCCATCTGAAAGCTCTGAAGTTGCTGGACCAGAGATGGTGGCATTTTATGGTCCCTAGATGCTAACTTACTTGGTCTCCTTTGTCCTCTGTTGCAGTTAGCTTCCCAGCACATGCAACTAATTTCATAGACACAGTCATGCTAGTAGATGTACATTTTATCTTTCATGAGTTCAGAGACTCCTCAAGGATGGATGGGATTCCAAATGAAGTACATTAAGTTCAAATCGAGTTAGAGAGCTATATTTTAAGATCACGACTCATCTGGAATTAACCATACGATTGCTATTGTGTCACACAAGCCTGAAGTAAATCATAAGACCAGTTCAAGAGCAGATACATATAATCCCATTTTAATCTCCATAACTATCTCCCGAGTTTGAATTCCACATCCAAACCATAGCATGCATTTTATGGTTTGGATCTGGATTCTTCTCAAAAAGCCATGTAGTAAGAGTCTATTGTCAAAGACTGGTAGAATATTAAGGGCATGGGGATTGATGGGAGGTCTAAAAGATATTGAGGACCCTGGGTGAGGTTAGTGGAGTGTCTGATGCCTTCTTCTTCCTTTCTTGCCAGTCCTGGGGCTTGAACTCAGGGCCTGAGCACAGTCCTTGGGCTTTCTCTAGGCTAATGCTCTACCCCTGGAGCCACAGCACCACTTCCAGCTTTTTCTGTGTACATGACACTAGGGCTTTGTGCATGGTAGGTGAGCATTCTACCATCAGGCCACACTTCCAGCCCTCTACTTCATTTTTGGTCCCTGGATATGAGGTGAATGGCACTGGCTTCACTCAGCAACATGTTTCCATCTGATCTGCTGCCTTGCCTAACCTTGGGAAGCAAAAGGGGCGAATCAACTTTGGACTAGAACCTCCAAAACCAAAAGCCAAGATAAACCTTCTCTCTTTATAAGTTGGTTATCTCAGGAATTCATTACAGTAATGGAAAACGGACAAGGGCTGTATTGAGGCTCAGAGAATTTGACAATTGGCCCAGTTAAACATCTAGGTAAGAGGTCATGACCTTTTCTAGTCATCATCTAAACTCTGTGTGCTCTTGCACTATTTACTGTGGTGGTCTGAAGAGTGAGTCTTTGAGGGGGCGAGGGAGGAGCCCCCGGACTGATGCATGCCTGTTCCTGGGCTTACCACCCAGCCAGATTTTTGTGGTCTTTACTTTGAGGGTTGTAATTGACCAGTTACTTGCCGCTACTCACTTGAAACAAATATAGCTTAGATTTTTCTAGCAAATAAAATACCCAGTTGGTTAGAGTCAAAAAGTCATCTGAGTCATTTCTCTAGTTACAATTTAAAAGAGAATAAAGAGCTCTGTGTGCTGAACAAAAATATCCTTAAGAAAAAAAAAGGGTAGGAGTGCCCGTGGGTAATTGTAGTTGTTTACTGGCAGAAGAACGCATGTTTACATTGTTTGACATTAAAATTTAAAGAGGCATACATGATTGCATAATTTTGATTTGGGGTGTGAATAATTTTTAAAACCCTATGAAAAGGAGTAACAAAATTAAAACTTCCATTGACCGCAAAGCATCTTTCTTACTATACTATGAAATTGTCATGCGTCCGCATTAATTTGCACATGTCTTTGGCATGCTTGTGCAGAGACCTTGAGCAAGCAGTTATTTTCACTAGATGGCCACATCAGAGATAAAAACCTATTTTATTATGGTTTATCTCATGTTGTTACTCTACCTGACTTTGATACCTGGTATATTGTGTATACATTTATTTGTTTATTTGAAATAGGGAAGGGAAAGGAAAAACAAGATGAATGGGAGGTGGGATGGGGGACGTAGGAGAAAAACATGAGAAGGGGTGACAAATGTACATGAAGTAATGTACCTCACCCCGACCAAAAAAACCTCTTTTATTATAGAAGGAGGTTATTATCAGCAACAAGAATGGCTGTGAGTGAGACATCAGTACAACCATAACAGCATGGCTTTATTGTTTTGTCTTTTCTGGAAGCAGAGGAAATGATCAAGGGTTTGAACTCAAGATCTTTGATCTTACTTGGCTTTTTTGCTCATAGCTGGTGTTCACCCACTTGAGTCATACGACTAGTCGAAAATTTTGCTGGTTAGTTGGAGATGGAGTCTCAACTTTTTTTGTCTGCTGAAGTTGACAGACCTCAGTCTTCTAGGTTTCAGTCTTTTCAAATACTAGGGTTACAGGCATGAGCCACTGGCACCAGCTATCTACATCAGATCTAGTTGAGCATTTGATGAAAAGCTAAATTTCTGAAGTCTCACAAAAGACCTATTGGATAAGACTTTGGGGTTATTGAGCATGGGATTTAGCACTCCAGATGGTCCTTGGAAGACCAATTTGTTCATCAGGATTCAACAGTAGAGACATGAAATAAATATCTTGTAAGTGGGCACATGCTCACTTCTGTCCAGAATCATTTCCCAGCAGTGGATAGAAGCTCGGAGAATAGACAAGTAATAGGAACCTTACTGAATGGGAGAAGGTGGAAGGGAAGGGCTCTGAGTTTCCAGTACTAGTGGCAACTCTATCTATTTATCCATTTATCTATCTATCCGTCTATTCATCTCTCTCTAACTCTATCTTCTATCCATCTGTCCACCTGTCTATCTACCCATCTACCCATCTCTAACTCTATCTACCTATATACTCATTACTCTAACTCTATACATCTATCTATCTATCTATCTATCTATCTATCTATCTATCTATCTATCTATTATCTCTGTATTTGGTATTAAATAGCAATATTGACCACAATTGAAATAAGTCTATGACTATATTTAGAGATGAATGAAGTTTAGAATGAAAAGAAATAATGGGAAAGGATCTTACAAAAGCAGAAGAAATAAATTAATATTCGTTGTTAACATAAGTCAAACAAAGGAAATATAGCAGGATTGGTGCAAACATCAGGGGTATATTCTGAAGAGAAAAAAATATTTTAAAAAAGCAAAAGCAAAAAGTACAGAAGGGGAAAATGAATCCAGATGATGTAAGAAGTGGGAAAAGGAGGAAATAACTAGAATACAGCTATAAAAAGTGGGTTAGGGCTAGGCATTTGGCCTAATGGAAGAGTGCTGGCCTAGGATGCATGAAGACCCAGGTTTGATTCTTCGGTACCACATACACAGAAAAAAAGAAAAAGAAAGCCAGAATTGGGTGCTGGGGCTCAAGTGGCAGAGCTCTAGCCTTGAGAAAGTCCAAGCACAGTGCTCAGGCCCTGAGCTCAAGCCCAGGATTGGAAAGAAAAAGTGGGTTACAGATATCTGTTCAAAACAAGGCTAAATGTAAGACAAAGAGTAAATATAACTGTAAATCAGTGAAAATGAATCAGATGTTGACCTAATCTCAGAAGCTTTAAAAGGAAATTATTTCAAACTTAGATGAAACAGATGGATTTTTCTCTACTTTTGGTTGCTTTAAAGGTACCCAATTGCTTTTACAACATCCATATAAAAACTGCAGTAAAGTTAGCATATAATATAAAACTATAGATCAGTATCATTTATAAATATTGATGATACATACATAAAATATTAAGAAATGGAAACTGGCAGTACAGTGGAAAGCTACACATTAAAGGTAGTAATGGATTATAGCTTTTGCAGGAAAGAGAATTCATGGATCACAAGATAGAAGGAAATAAAGAAAGGAGGGATGGAGGGAATAGATAGGAAAAATGTGATCTCATACAGTAAAATAGCAACAGATACATATTAAAAGAAATGCCAAAGTATGAAATGTCATGTTAGCACCAGCATAATAATTTTTGATTGAGGTAAAAACCATGAAGTCTAGAGGTGAAAAAGATGCTCTATAGATTCCCTATCAGATCACTTCCAATATATTTTGCTTACTTCACTTCCAGGATTTGAACACAAGATCTAGAACATACACAGTGTTCTACCACTGAGCTATATCTCAAGCACTGTGGTTACTTTTTAATTAAAATGGAAAAAGTGGTATAGTCTAGCAGACATTGTGGTTTCAAAGCCAAGTATGTTAGTCAGTTTTCCCTCGCTTCAATGAAATGCCAGAAGCTGAGAATATTCTGTAAAGAAAAGAGGTTCATGTGTGTTTTAGCTTTAGAGTCTAGAAGTACAATATGAGGGCCCCTTGCTCTTGCCTCTGCTGAGTTAAGGAGAGTCTGGGAGGACAACCAAGATAGATGAGGACAGGAAGCCAGAGAGGGTAGGGATCTAGGCCTAGAATCAAGACTAAAGCCAGTTAAGATCTTATGATGTTGTGATTTTATTCCTTGACCATATTTAGAGAAAATAACAAAAATGAAAAACAAAAGGATGAAATCTTACTGAAGACCACAAAGGAAATTTACTCCTTAATACACTCTGCACTAATTTTATGGGGAAATGTTTTTTCCTGAAATCAACAAGTTCCAGACCAATCCTAGGAAAACTCTTTTGAACATCTTATGATAGTCATCATGCATCCACATTGAAAACAAAAATCCAGGAGAAATAGGAACGTCTGTGCTATGGAAGCTTCTGTGTACTTTGAGAAGGCTGTGGTTAGCACAGCATCATCAGTGAAATGCTAGACCTTGAATGTGTGGGGCAGAGAATCCAAAACTACAACTAAGATACCTTTGAGCTGCCATATAAGATGACATTTTAAATTAGTAGATGACATTAGGACAATAGCACTGGGATTTGGACAGAAGGCCTGCAGTCAGTCTCTCAGCTTGCTTGGCTCATGACTAGAGTTCTAGTATTCAAGCCATGCCTCCAAACCTTCTTACTGCTGGTAAAGTGGAGAGGTAGTATCTAAGGAACTTTTCGGCTTGGTATAGCCTCAAACCAAGATGCTCCAGCTCTCAGATTCTTGAACAAGGATTATAAATAACAAGAATGACAGGGGTAAGCCACTGGTACCTGGCTCTCAATATTTATTTTTTGAAAACACAAAAGTATATCCTTAACTCATTCTTAAAATGAACTCTACATGTACAAATATTTGTATTTAAAAATGTTACTAGAAAATACAGCTAGTAAAATTTTACAGGTGAAGATGAAGCCTAATAGTAGAGCCTTTTGCCTGGGACTCTCAGGCCTAGCACTAGCCAGCATGGCAAGAAGGCTTTATTACCCTGTGTACCTGTGCTGATGCCAGAGAACAAGAGGAAACAAATTTAGAAAATTTCTCTTTGCCCAAGAAAACTTATAGAAGTAGAAGAAAACTCCTTCAATGAGAAAAAATGCCTAGAACAAAACCCACATTGCGTGCACTTACTGTTAAACTAAGACAAGTTTTTCTTCCATATATGTTTATTGTAATTAATAGAAGGGTTACATGATATTTGCCAGATAGAAGGTACATTAATTCACATACATTGATACCCTTTCACATGTCTTGGTCTCCATTTCCCTCCCCTTTACCCCCACCCCTCATCTTGTTCCCCCCCTTCCCTATCCAATTTCAAATAACCAAATACAAATATATCCAATATATCAGGTAACAAAGTGAGATACTGTAACAATATGAAATAACCAAGGGACAGCAAAAGAGATGAAAGATAACAGTACATTAAGGAGAATAATCATTCATCATATGGCTTTTCTAAGACAAATTTTTTTAATAAGAATAATATCCAAAGGATATTCATGGGAAGTTGTACAAGAGTGAAAATGACAAGCAAAGATGAAAAGCTTATTAAACCATTCAAGTCATTAAAATAAAGAGACCTTTTTCTCCACCATCATTAACGTGTGTGTGTGTGTGTGTGTGTGTGTGTGTGTGTGTGTGTGTGCTGACACTGTGTCTTGAACTCAGGGCATAAGCACTGTCTCTTAACTATTTTGCAAAGCTAGAGCTATACCAATTGAGCCATACTTCCATATTGCCTTCTTTTTGTTATTAAATATAACTTTTATTGATGGTGATGATTACTGTATACAGAAATATGTGGAAATACAAAACTACACATACTATTGACAAAATATTTCAGGTTGCAGAGATACCATTTCACAAATGTTGTAAAAACATTGCAACTAATTTTGCGATGAGGGCTTCACTATAGAAGAGTGAAATAAGTATACTCTTCAATCTCCATGCTGAGTTTTGTAATTTATAATACCAAGAATCAATTATTCTTTTTTTAACTTTTCAAAAGTATCTATTGCATTAATCGGTTATGCAAAGGAAATTCATTTTGACATGTCTCTTTCTATATATATGTACCTAAAGTATCTTTGCTAAACTTTTTTCCATATATTTTATTGTAATTAATAGAAGGGTTACATTATATTCACCAGACAGAAGGTGCATTACTTCACAAACATTGAGAACCTTTCTCATATCTTGGTCCCCATTTCCCTCCCTCCATCTCTGCCCCTCATCTTGTTTTCCCCCCTTTTCTATTCTATTTCAAATAACCAAATAAACATATATACAATATATAAGATAACAAAATAAAATACTGTAACAATATGAGATAACCAATGGACAGCAAAAGAGATGAGGGATAACATAGTACATTAAGGACAACAAACATTTGTTATATGGCTTTTGTTTCTATATCCCAGAGGTCCTTTCATTTAGCGTCATATTATATGGCCTTATGTATCTAGGTTTTGTTCTATTGTAAATCTCTGCTAGGAGAGCCCAAGGTTTCTACTTTCTTAATGCTTACCAGTTCCACAGATTTTCTTGTCCAAGCTGGCTGTTAACCACGATCCTCAGACCTCAGTCCCCTGAGTAGCTAGGATTCCAAACATGAGCCGTTGGGTCCAAAAAACATTCTTTTTTTTTTTGCCAGTCCTGGGCTTGAGCTCAGGGCCTGAGCACTGTCCTTGGACTTTCTCAAGGCTAGTGCTCTACCACTTGAGCCTCAGTACCACTTCTGGCTTTTTTCTATGTATGTGGTACCGAGGAGCCGAACCCGGGTCTTTGTGCATGGTAGGCAAGCACTCTACCACTAGGCTAAACTCCAAGCCCCCCAAAAAAGCATTCTTATCTGTATACTGAGTGTTTTCCTTTGAGCTGACGTCCCACTTTAATAGACTTTTTCTTAATATTTTCATCACTGTCTTGCTCAGAGTCCATGAACAATCCCCCTCATCCTCCCACCAAATTTCCATTTCAGGGAACGGCTACATGTGCTTGTCATGGTCTGGAATCCAAGTAGGAGAGTGACAGTATAGGTAGCAATTTTGACAGGAAAACAGGATTATGGCTGTGGTTAAGATAAACATTGGGTCCACATCATTGGCACCAGGAACGTGGCTTAGTGGTAGAGTGCTTGCCTATAGCATGCATGAAGTCCTGGGTTTGATTCCTTGGTACCACATATACAGAAAAAGACGAAAGTGGTGCTATGACTCAGGGGAAAGGGCTAGCCTTGAGAAAGCCCATTGCCCAAGCCCTGAGTTCAAGCCCTAGGACTTGCAAAAAAATGAAAACAAAACAGTGTTACAGGACAGTGGGGATAGCGCAAGCCTCAATATGACAAACTACTGTCTCTACTGTTTTCTCCACAACTGCTTATATCTATCTAGAAGGAGAGAGACTAGCTACACAGCCATCCATCAGAGCCAGAAAATAGTCCCCATTAATTTGTGAAGGAATAAGATGGCTTTGTGTCATTTTTTCTTCTTCTCCATATTGTGTAAAGTTGGTGGGGTTCTCTTTTGGACCCTAGGATTGTTTTCTCAATAGCTAAAAGATGGAAATAGCTTGTGTCTACCCACTGAAGGATCCATAGAAGAGCAAATTATTAGAGGGGATTTGCATGAGCTCTGAGAGCTTTCCTGTAGGGACCATAAATACTTTTCTCTTCCATCCTATGGAGTTTTTGGCAAGTGCCCCAGTAACCGCAAAAACAAAAACAACAAACCAGAGAAATATTGTTTCAAAAAAAAAGCACACACAGACGTTTACTTAAGTTTTATGTGATGAAGAATTTTCACAAGGAAATGGAGAGTCCAAAAAGAGGCTAACCATATGTGGTTTTATGCTGGATTGACTATGAACAGAGGGCTATGGTTAAATGTGATGAGACAAAGGATGTGAGCCAAAAGGAGACCAGTCGAGGAAGCCATAGACGGGCTCTTCTAGTTCTTCCCTGTGTCCTCTGGCCTAAGATTCTCCTTCTGTCCACCAATAGGAAGCTAGCTCTTATGTTAAGGTCTAATAGCCTACATCTGGGAAGGTCAGAAACTCCTTCCACACAGGCTATTTTGGAAGTTCAGTTTGAACAATTCAATATGCCAGGAAGCCATGTACCAGGAAAGTAGGTCCTGCTCTCTTACGTGAACTTAGCCAGTCACAAAAAAAAAGAAGATCGTATGATCTTTGTGATATGAAGTACCCAGCAGAGTCAAACTGATCAGGATGAAAGTTGAATGACAGCATTCAGGGCTGAGGTGATTTGTGAGAGGTGATGTTAATGGAACAGGCTTCACTTTTGGAAACAAATAGAACTCTGGAGAAGGGTGGAGGCACAGTAATTTGAGTGTACGTCCTAGGCAAAGAGGACAAACACTGCCTTCCACCTTTTTAACTTTTCAACTTGTTGAGCCAGTGAGAATAGATTAATTAGAGAAAAAAATAGAAAGTTGCTATATCACTCATAAATACAGAAAGAAACTAGGGATGAGTAACTCAAAAAGGAGGCCACTGTTACAGGCCTTGCTACTTAGAAGCCTTCTAAGTCTGGCTTTTTCTTTTTGTCAGTCCTGGGCTTGAGCTCAGGGCCTCAATACTGTCCTTGGGTTTTTTTCTCAAGGCTAGAGCCCTACCACTTGAACCACAGCACCACTTCTGGCTTTTTCCATGCATGTATACTGAGGAATTGAACCTGGGTCTTCGTACATGCTAGGCAAGAACTCTATCACTCACCCAAACTTCCAGACCTGGAAGACTCTTACCTCCAATTATAACTACTAAAAGGAAACTAGAAGTGAATCTGTGGCTCAAGTGGTAGAACACTAGCATCAAGCAACTGAAGCTCAGATATAGTGCCCAGGTTCTAAGTTCAAGCCCCAGGACACACACACACACACACACACACACACACACACACACACACACACACACACAGTAGGTTACAATCCACTCTTCAGTTGAAAATAAAATAAAGAAAAATATTGGAGAGGCTCCCTACAAGAAGATGGCAGGAAAGAGAAGGCAGAGGAAATCTATACTGATGTAACCCCAGTCTTTTCTTTCTGGCTATGAGACACTGTTCACTGTTCTAGATGCAAATTTCCTTTAGAAATAGAAGTTATCCTTATAAAAGGACTTCTCTCTGTTTCAGAGCTTCTCCTCTGCATGCTATTTCTCAAAAGAACCAGCTCAGAAAAATTCCTCATGACAAAGAATCATATTTTAGGAGGATGCAACAAGAACACCTACAAGTAACATGTGACATGTGTCAGTTGATCCAAAAGAAACTCTATGATGACTATTAATTTACTGGAAGATTCAACAGTTAGGGAAGTTAATCTAAGGGACATTAGAATGAGCAGAGGAAAATAGAATACCATGTTCTAATTTGGTCAAGTCCCCATAGGGAGAGAAACTTTTGCAGAGAAATGTCTTTTCTTTTGTTTGTTTTTGTTTTGTTTTGTTTTCTACTGCTGGGAATTCAACTCAGGACTCCAGACCCAGCCTCAGGGAGTTATAATTCAGTACATTCATTTAGATGTTTCTATGGCTTGATCAGAGTCAGAGTCTTATCCTTCTCCTCCCTTCCCATCTACCCTTCCCCTACCAGTCACACTCTTTCCCATTTCCCTCTTTCACACGGGCCCATTGAGTGTTATGGCAGCATTCCTCTACTGCTCCTTTCTTGCTTTGTCTACATTCATCCCACAATTCCCTGTCCAAAGCATGTTCACATGGTAAGCTGAATTTTGAGTCTAGGATCCACAAATGAGAGAAAAGCATGTATCATTTTTTTTCTTTCTGGGCCTGGCTTATTTCACTCATTATTATTCTCCCCCACCATTCATTTTCCTGCATAGTACATTTTATTCTTACTGATG
>JANJXV010001568.1:0-103321 GCA_024803745.1 Megascapheus bottae | reverse complement strand
GGAGGTGTGTGAAGTCATAGAATGGAGGTGTGTGAAGACATAGAATGGAGGTGTGTGAAGTCATATAATGGAGGTGTGTGAAGTCACAGAATGGATGTGTGTGAAGTCAGAATGGAGGTGTGAAGTCATAGAATGGAGGTGGGTGAAGACATTGAATGGAGGTGTGTGAAATCATAGACTGGAGGTGTGTGAAGTCACAGAACGGTGGTGTGGGAAGTCACAGTATGGAGGTGTGTGACGTCACAGAATGGAGGTGTGTGAAGTCAGAATGGAGGTGTGTAAAGTCACAGAATGCAGGTGTGTGAAGTCATAGAATTGAAGTGTGTGAAGTCATAGAATGAAGGTGTGTGAAGTCACAGAATGGACGGTATGAATTCATAGAATGGAGGTGAGTTAAGTCACAGAGTTGAGGTGTTTGAAGTCATATATTGGAGGTGTGTGAAGTCAAAATGGGTGTGTGAAGTCATAGAATGGAGGTGTGTGAAATCACCGAATGAGGGTGTGTGAGGTCATAGAATGGAGGTGTGTGAAGTCACAGAATGGAGGTGTGTGAAGTCATAAAATAGAGGTTGGTGAAGTCATAGAAAGAGATGTGGGAAGTCATAGAATGGAGGAGTGTGAGTCCTAGAGTGGAGGTGAGTGAAGTCACATATTCGAGGTCTGTTAAGTCATAGAATGGAGGTGTGTGAAGTCAGAATGGAGGTGTGTGAAGTCATAGAATGGAGGTGTGTGAACTCATAGAATGGAGGTGTGTGACGTCACAAGGGAAGTGGGTAAAGTCTTAGAATGGAGGTGTGTGAAGTCACAGAATGGAGGTGTGAGGAGTCAAAATGGAGGTGTGTGACGTCATAAAATGGAGGTGTGTGAAGTCATAGAATGGAGCTGTGTGAAATCATAGAATGTAGGTTTGTGAAGTCACAGAATGGAGCTGTGAGAAGTTACAGCATGGAGGTATGTGAAATCATAGAATGGAAGTGTGTATAGTCATAGAATGGAGGTGTGTGAAGTCACAGAATGAAGGTGTGTGAAGTCCATAGAATGGAGGTGTGTGAAGACACAGAAGGGAGGTGTGTGAATTCATATAATGGAGGTGTGTGAAGTCAAAATGGAGGTGTGTGACGTCATAAACTGGAGGTGTGTGAAGTCATAGAATGAAGGTGTGTGAAATTATAGAATGGAGGTTTGTGAAGTCACAGAATGGAGTTGTGTGACGTCACAGAATTGAGGTTTGTGAAGTCATAGATGGAGTTATGTGAAGTCAAATTGGAGGGGTGTGAAGTCAGAGAATAGAGGTGTGTGAAGTCACAGAATGGAGGTGGGTGAAGTCACAGAATGGAGGTGTGTGAAGTCATAGAATGGAGGTGTGTGAAGTCACAGAATTGAGGTGTTTGAAGTCATATATTTTATGTGTGTGAAGTCAAAATGGATGTGTGAATTCATAGAATAGTGGTGTGTGAAGTCATACAATGGAGGTGTGTGAAGTCATAGAATGAAGGTGTGTGAAGTCACAGAATGGAGGTGTGTGAAGTCACAGAATGGAGGTGTGTGAAGTCATAGAATGGAAGTGTGTAAAGTCATAGAATGGAGTTGCGTGAAGTCAGAATGGAGGTGTGTGAAGTCAATAAATGGAGGTGTGTGAACTCAGAATGGAGGTGTGTGAAGTCACAGAATGGAGGTTTTTGAAGTCATAGAATGGAGGTGTGTGAAGTCATAGAATGGATGTTTCTGAATTAAGAATGAACGTGTCTGAAGTCATAGAATGGAGGTGTGTGAAGACAAAATTGTGGTGTGTGAACTGATAGAATGGATGTTTCTGAACTCACAGAATGGAGTTGTGTGAAGTAGTGGAATGGAGGTGTGTGAAGTCAAAGAATGGAGGTGTGTGAAGTCAAACAATGGTGATGCGTGAAGTCACAGAATTGAGGTATGTGAAGTCCCAGAATGGAAGTGTGTGAAGTCAAAACGGAGGTGTGTGAAGTCACAGAATGGAG
This sequence comes from Megascapheus bottae, assembly GCA_024803745.1. NCBI lineage: Eukaryota > Metazoa > Chordata > Mammalia > Rodentia > Geomyidae > Megascapheus > Megascapheus bottae. The sequence goes on along the minus strand of JANJXV010001568.1, from coordinate 101,330 downwards.
ATGTGTGAAGTCACAGAATGTAGGTGTGTGAAGTCAAAATGGAGGTGTGTGAAGTCAAAGAATGGAGGTGTGTGAAGTCATAGAAAGGAGGTCTCTGAAGTCATAGAATGGAAGAGTGTGAAGTCATAGAGTGCAGGTGACTTAAGTCACCGATTCGAGGTCTGTGAAGTTATAGAAAGGAGGTGTGTGATGTCAGAATGCAGGTATGTGAAGTCATAGCTGGAGTTGTGTGAAGTCATAGTATGGAGTTGTGTGAAATCATAGAATGGAGTTTTGAGAAGTCACAGAATGGAGCTGTGTGATTTCAGAATGGAGGTGTGTGAAGTCACAGAATGGAGCTGTGTGAATTCAGAATGGAGGTGTGTGAAGTCATAGAATGGAGGTGTGTGAAGTCACAGAATGGAGGTGTGTGAAGTCATAGAATGAGGTTTGTGAAGTCACAGAATGGAGGTGTTTGAAGTCATAGAATGGAGGTGTGTGAAGTTATTGAATGGATGTTTGTAAAGTAAGATTGAAGTTGTGTGAAGTCATAGAATGGAGGTGTGTGACGTCAAAGAATGGAAGTGTGTGAAATCATAGAATGGAGGTGTGTAAACTCAGTATGGAGGTGTGGGAAGTCAAAGAATGGAGGTGTGTGAAGTCATAGAATGGAGGTGTGTGAAGTCACAGAATGGAGGTGTGTGAAGTCATAGAATGGAGGTGTGTGAAGTCATAGAATGGAGGTGTGTGATATCATATAATGGAGGTGTGTGAAGTCACAGAATGGAGGTGTGTGAAGTCAGAATGGAGGTGTGAAGTCATGGAATAGAGATGGGTGAAGTCATAGAAAGGAGGTGTGGGAAGTCAGAGAATGGAAGAGTGTGAAGTCATAGAGTGGAGGTGAGTGAAGTCACAGATTCGAGGTCTGTGAAGTCATAGAATGGAGGTGTGTGAAGTCATAATGGAGTTGTGTGAAGTCATAGAATGGAGGTGTGTGAACTCATAGAATGGAAGTGTGTGAAGTCATGGAATGGAGGTGTGTGAAGTCATGCAAAGAAGTTGTGTGAAGTCATAGAATGGAGGTGTGTGAATTCACAGACGGGAGGTGTGTGGAGTCACATAATGGAGGTGTGTGAAGTCAAAATGGAGGTGTGTGACGTCATAAAATGTAGGTGTATGAAGTCATAGATTGGAGGTGTGTGAAATCATAGAATGGAGGTTTGTGAAGTCACAGAATGGAGGTATGTGAAGTCAAATTGGAGGGGTGTGAAGTCACAGAATGGATGGGTATGAATTCATAGAATGGAGGTGTGGGAAGTCACAGAATTGAGGTGGGTGAAGTCACAGAATGGAGGTGTGTGAAGTCAAAGAATGGAGGTGTGTGAAGTCACAGAATGGATGGGTATGAATTCATAGAATGGAGGTGTGTGAAGTCACAGAATTGAGGTGTTTGAAGTTATATATTGGAGTTGTGTGAAGTAAAAATGGATGTGTTAAGTCATAGAATGGAGGTGTGTGAAGTCGGAGAATGGAGGTGTGTGAAGTCACAGAATGGAGCTGTGTGAAGTCACAGAATGGAGGTGTGTGAAGTCACAGAATGGAGGTGTGTGAATTCAAAGAATGGAGGTGTGTGAAGTCACAGAATGGAGGTGTGTGAAGTCAAAGAATGGAGGTGTGTGAAGTAATAGAATGTAGGTGTGTGAAATCATAGAATGAAGGTTTGTGAAGTCACAGAATGGAGGTGTGTGAAATCATAGAATGGAGGTGTGTGAAGTCACAGAATGGAGGTGTGTGAAGTCATAGCATGGAGGTATGTGAAATCATAGAATGGAAGTGTGTGAAGTCATAGAATGGAGGTGTGTGAAGTCATGCAATGAAGGTGTGTGAACTCATAGAATGGAGGTGTGTGAAGTCACAGAAGGGAGGTGTGTGGAGTCACATAGTGGAGGTGTGTGAAGTCAAAATGGAGGTGTGTGACGTCATAAAATGTAGGTGTGTGAAGTCATAGATTGGAGGTGTGTGAAATCATAGAATGGAGGTTTGTGAAGTCACAGAATGGAGGTGTGTGAAGTCACAGAATGGAGGTATGTGAAGTCAAATTGGAGGTTGTGAAGTCGGAGAATGGAGGTGTGAGAAGTCACAGAATGGAGGTGGGTGAAGTCACAGAATGGAGGTGTGTGAAGTCACAGAATGGAGGTGGGTGAAGTCAGAGAATGGAGGTGTGTGAATTCAAAGAATGGAGGTGTATGAAGTCACAGAATGGAAGGGTATGAATTCATAGAATGGAGGTGTGTGAAGTCACAGAATTGAGGTCTTTGAAGTTATATATTGGAGTTGTGTGAAGTCAAAATGGATGTGTGAAGTCATAGAATGGAGGTGTGTGAAGTCGGAGAATGGAGGTGTGTGAAGTCACAGAATGGAGCTGTGTGAAATCACAGAATGGAGGTGTGTGAAGTCACAGAATGGAGGTGTGTGAAGTCAAAGAATGGAGGTGTGTGAAGTCATAGAATGTAGGTGTGTGAACTCATAGAATGGAGGTGTGTGACGTCCCAATGGAAGTGTGTGAAGTCATAGAATGGAGGTGTGTGAAGTCACAGAATGGAAGTGTGAAGTCAAAATGGAGGTGTTTGACGTCCTGAAATGGAGGTGTGAGAAGTCATAGAATGGAGGTGGGTGAAATCATAGAATAGAGGTTTGTGAAGTCACAGAATGGCGGTGTGTGAACTCAGAATGGAGGTGTGTGAAGGCACAGAATGGAGGTGTGTGAAGTCATCGTATGAAGGTATGTGAAATCATAGAATGGAAGTGTGTGAAGTGTTAGAATGGAGGTGTGCAAAGTCATACAATGAAGGTGTGTGAAGTCATAGAATGGAGGTGTGTGAAGTCACAGAAGAGAGGTGTGTGAAGTCACATAATGGAGGTGTGAGAAGTCAAAATGGAGGTGTGTGACGTCATAAAATGGGGGTGTGTGAAGTCATAGATTGGAGGTGTGTGAAATCATAGAATGGAGGTTTGTGAAGTCACAGAATGGAGGTGTGTGAAGTCATAGAATGGAGGTGTGTGAAGTCTCAGAATGGAGGTGTGTGAAGTCACAGAATGGAGGAGTGTGAACTCAGAATGGAGATGTGTGAAGTCACAGAATGGAGTTGTGTGAAGTCATAGAATTGAGGTGTGTAAAATCACAGAATGGAGGTGTGTGAATTAATAGAATGGAGGTGTGACATCTCAGAATGGAGGTGTGTGAAATCGCAAAGTGGAGGTGTGTGAGGTCACAGAATGGAGGTGTGTGAACTCACAATGCAGGTGTGTGAAGTCACGGAATGGCGGTGTGTGAAGTCATAGAATGGAAGTCTGTGAAGTCATAGAATGGAGGTGTGTGAAGTCACAGAAGGGAGGTGTGTGGAGTAACATAATGGAGGTTTGTGAAGTCAAAATGGAGGTGTGTGACGTCATAAAATGTAGGTGTGTGAAGTCAGAGATTGGAGGTGTGTGAAATCATAGAATGGAGGTTTGTGAAGTCACAGAATGGAGGTGTGTGAAGTCATAGAATGGAGGTATGTGAAGTCAAATTGGAGGGGTGTGAAGTCGGAGAATGGAGGTGTGGGAAGTCACAGAATGGAGGTGGGTGAAGTCACAGAATGGAGGTGTGTGAAGTCAAAGAATGGAGGTGTGTGAAGTCACAGAATGGACGGGTATGATTTCATAGAATGGAGGTGTGTGAAGTCTCAGAATTGAGGTGTTTGAAGTTATATATTGGAGGTGTGTGAAGTCAAAATGGATGTGTGAAGTGATAGAATAGAGGTGTGTGAAGTCGGAGAATGGAGGTGTGTGAAGTCACAGAATGGAGCTGTGTGATGTCACAGAATGGAGGTGTGTGAAGTCACAGAATGGAGGTTTGTGAAGTCACAGAATGGAGGTGTGTGAAGTCAAAGAATGGAGGTGTGTGAAGTCATAGAATGGAGGTGTGTGAAGTCATAGAATGTATGTTTGTGAAGTAAGAATGAAGGTGTGTGAAGTCATAGAATGGAGGTGTGTGAAGTCACAGAATGGAGGTGTGTGAAGTCATAGAATGGAGGTGTGTGAAGTCATAGAACGGAGTTGTGTGACGTCATATAATGGAGGTGTGTGAAGTCACATAATGGAGGTGTGTGAAGTCAGAATGGAGGTGTGAAGTCACAGAATGTAATTGGGTGAAGTCACAGAATGGAGGTGTGTGAAGTCATACAATGGAGGTGTGTGAAGTCACAGAATGGAGGTGTGTGAAGTCATAGAATGGAGATGTGTGAAGTCACAGAATGGAGGTGTGTGAAGTCATAGAATGGAGGTGTGTGAACTCAGAATGGAGATGTGTGAAGTCACAGAATGTAGTTGTGTGAAGTCATAGAATGGAGGTGTGTGAACTCAGAATGGAGGTGTGTGAAATCACAAAATGGAGGTGTGTGAATTCATAGAATGGAGGTGTGACATCTCAGAATGGAGGTGTGTGAAATCGCAGAATGGAGGTGTGTGAGGTAACAGAATGGAGGTGTGTGAACTCACAATGCAGGTGTGTGAAGTCATAGTTTGGAGGTGTGTGAAATCATAGAATGGAGGTTTGTGAAGTCACAGAATGGAGGTGTGTGAAGTCACAGAATGGAGGTGTGTGAAGTCATAGAATTGAGGTATGTGAAGTCAAATTGGAGGGGTGTGAAGTCGGAGAATGGAGGTGTGGGAAGTCACAGAATGGAGGTGGGTGAAGTCACAGAAGGGAGGTGTGTGAAGTCAAAGAATGGAGGTGTGTGAAGACACAGAATGGATGTGTGTGAAGTCAGAATGGAGGTGTGAAGTCATAGAATGGAGGTGGGTGAAGTCATAGAATGGAGGTGTGTGAAATCATAGAATGGAGGTGTGTGAAGTCACAGAATGGAGGTGTGGGAAGTCACAGTGTGGAGGTGTGTGACGTCACAGAATGGAGGTGTGTGAAGTCAGAATGGAGGTGTGTAAAGTCACAGAATGGAGGTGTGTGAAGTCATAGAATTGAAGTCTGTGAAGTCATAGAATGGAGGTGTGTGAAGTTACAGAATGGACGGTATGAAGTCATAGAATGGAGGTGTGTGAAGTCACAGAATTGAGGTGTTTGAAGTCATATATTGGAGGTGTGTGAAGTCAAAATGGGTGTGTGAAGTCATAGAATGGAGGTGTGTGAAATCACAGAATGAGGGTGTGTGAGGTCATAGAATGGAGGTGTGTGAAGTCACAGAATGGAGGTGTTTGAAGTCATAAAATGGAGGTGGGTGAAGTCATAGAAAGAGATGTGGGAAGTCATAGAATGGAGGAGTGTGAAGTCCTAGAGTGGAGGTGAGTGAAGTCACATATTCGAGGTCTGTGAAGTCATAGAATGGAGGTGTGTGAAGTCAGAATGGAGGTGTGTGAAGTCATAGAATGGAGGTGTGTGAACTCATAGAATGGAGGTGTGTGACGTCACAAAGGAAGTGTGTGAAGTCATAGAATGGAGGTGTGTGAAGTCACAGAATAGAGGTGTGAGAAGTCAAAATGGAGGTGTGTGACGTCATAAAATGGAGGTGTGTGAAGTCATAGAATGGATCTGTGTGAAATCATAGAATGGAGGTTCGTGAAGTAACAGAATGGAGGTGTGTGAACTCAGAATGGAGGTGTGTGAAGTCACAGAATGGAGGTGTGAGAAGTTACAGCATGGAGGTATGTGAAATCATAGAATGGAAGTGTGTGAAGTCATAGAATGGAGGTGTGTGAAGTCACAGAATGAAGGTGTGTGAAGTCATAAAATGGAGGAGTGTGAAGACACAGAAGGGAGGTGTGTGAAGTCACATAATGGAGGTGTGTGAAGTCAAAATGGAGGTGTGTGACGTCATAAACTGGAGGTGTGTGAAGTCATAGAATGGAGGTGTGTGAAATTATAGAATGGAGGTTTGTGAAGTCACAGAATGGAGTTGTGTGACGTCACAGAATGGAGGTTTGTGAAGTCATAGAATGGAGGTATGTGAAGTCAAATTGGAGGGGTGTGAAGTCGGAGAATAGAGGTGTGTGAAGTCACAGAATGGAATTGGGTGAAGTCACAGAATGGAGGTGTGTGAAGTCATAGAATGGAGGTGTGTGAAGTCACAGAATGGAGGTGTGTGAAGTCATAGAATGGAGATGTGTGAAGTCACAGAATGGAGGTGTGTGAAGTCATAGAATGGAGGTGTGTGAACTCAGAATGGAGATGTGTGAAGTCACAGAATGTAGTTGTGTGAAGTCATAGAATGGAGGTGTGTGAACTCAGAATGGAGGTGTGTGAAATCACAGAATGGAGGTGTGTGAATTCATAGAATGGCTGTGTGACATCTCAGAATGGAGGTGTGTGAAATCGCAGAATGGAGGTGTGTGAGGTCAGAGAATGGAGGTGTGTGAACTCACAATGCAGGTGTGTGAAGTCACGGAATGGCGGTGTGTGAAGTCATAGAATGGAAGTCTGTGAAGTCATAGAATGGAGGTGTGTGAAGTCACAGAAGCGAGGTGTGTGGAGTCACATAATGGAGGTGTGTGAAGTCAAAATGGAGGTGTGTGACGTCATAAAATGTAGGTGTGTGAAGTCATAGTTTGGAGGTGTGTGAAATCATAGAATGGAGGTTTGTGAAGTCACAGAATGGAGGTGTGTGAAGTCATAGAACTGAGGTATGTGAAGTCAAATTGGAGGGGTGTGAAGTCGGAGAATGGAGGTGTGGGAAGTCACAGAATGGAGGTGGGTGAAGTCACAGAATGGAGGTGTGTGAAGTCAAAGAATGGAGGTATGTGAAGTCACAGAATGGATGTGTGTGAAGTCAGAATGGAGGTGTGAAGTCATAGAATGGAGGTGGGTGAAGTCATAGAATTGAGTTGTGTGAAATTATAGAATGGAGGTGTGTGAAGTCACAGAATGGAGGTGTGGGAAGTCACAGTGTGGAGGTGTGTGACGTCACAGAATGGAGGTGTGTGAAGTCAGAATGGAGGTGTGTAAAGTCACAGAATGGAGGTGTGTGAAGTCATAGAATTGAAGTCTGTGAAGTCATAGAATGGAGGTGTGTGAAGTCACAGAATGGACGGTATGAAGTCATAGAATGGAGGTGTGTGAAGTCACAGAATTGAGGTGTTTGAAGTCATATATTGGAGGTGTGTGAAGTCAAAATGGGTGTGTGAAGTCATAGAATGGAGGTGTGTGAAATCACAGAATGAGGGTGTGTGAGGTCATAGAATGGAGGTGTGTGAAGTCACAGAATGGAGGTGTGTGAAGTCATAAAATGGAGGTGGGTGAAGTCATAGAAAGAGATGTGGGAAGTCATAGAATCGAGGAGTGTGAAGTCCTAGAGTGGAGGTGAGTGAAGTCACATATTCTAGGTCTGTGAAGTCATAGAATGGAGGTGTGTGAAGTCAGAATGGAGGTGTGTGAAGTCATAGAATGGAGGTGTGTGAACTCATAGAATGGAGGTGTGTGACGTCACAAAGGAAGTGTGTGAAGTCATAGAATGGAGGTGTGTGAAGTCACAGAATGGAGGTGTGAGAAGTCAAAATGGAGGTGTGTGACGTCATAAAACGGAGGTGTGAGAAGTCATAGAATGGATCTGTGTGAAATCATAGAATGGAGGTTCGTGAAGTCACAGAATGGAGGTGTGTGAACTCAGAATGGAGGTGTGTGAAGTCACAGAATAGAGGTGTGAGAAGTTACAGCATGGAGGTATGTGAAATCATAGAATGGAAGTGTGTGAAGTCATAGAATGGAGGTGTGTGAAGTCACAGAATGAAGGTGTGTGAAGTCATAAAATGGAGGAGTGTGAAGACACAGAAGGGAGGTGTGTGAAGTCACATAATGGAGGTGTGTGAAGTCAAAATGGAGGTGTGTGAGGTCATAAACTGGAGGTGTGTGAAGTCATAGAATGGAGGTGTGTGAAATTATAGAATGGAGGTTTGTGAAGTCACAGAATGGAGTTGTGTGACGTCACAGAATGGAGGTTTGTGAAGTCATAGAATGGAGGTATGTGAAGTCAAATTGGAGGGGTGTGAAGTCGGAGAATGGAGGTGTGTGAAGTCACAGAATGGAGGTGTGTGAAGTCACAGAATGTAGGTGTGTGAAGTCATAGAATGGAAGTGTGTAAAGTCATAGAATGGAGGTGCGTGAAGTCAGAATGGAGGTGTGTGAAGTCAATGAATGGAGGTGTGTGAACTCAGAATGGAGGAGTGTGAAGTCACAGAATGGAGGTTTTTGAAGTCATAGAATGGAGGTGTGTGAAGTCATAGAATGGATGTTTCTGAATTAAGAATGAAGGTGTGTGAAGTCATAGAATGGAGGTGTGTGAAGACAAAATTGTGATGTGTGAACTCATAGAATGGATGTTTCTGAACTCATAGAATGGAGCTGTGTGAAGTCGTGGAATGGAGGTGTGTGAAGTCAAAGAATGGAGGTGTATAAAGTCAAACAATGCTGGTGTGTGAAGTCACAGAATTGAGGTGTGTGAAGTCCCAGAATGGAAGGGTGTGAAGTCAAAACGGAGGTGTGTGAAGTCAAAGAATGGAGGTGTGCGAAGTCACAGAATGGAGGTGTGTGAAATCAAAATGGTGGTGTGTGAAGTCACGAATGGAGGTGTGTGAAGTCACAGAATGTAGGTGTGTGAAGTCAAAATGGAGGTGTGTGAAGTCAAAGAATGGAGGTGTGTGAACTCATAGAATGGAGTTGTGTGAAGTCATAGAATGGATGTGTGTGTAGTCATGGAATGGAGGTGTGTGAAGTCAAAGAATGGAGGTGTGTGAAGTCATAGAAAGGAGGTCTGTGAAGTCATAGAAGGGAGAAGTATGAAGTCATTGCGTGCAGGTGAGTTAAGTCACAGATTCGAGGTCTGTGAAGTCATAGAATGGAGGTGTGTGATGTCAGAATGCAGGTATGTGAAGTCATAGATGGAGTTGTGTGAAGTCATAGTATGGAGGTGTGTGAAATCATAGAATGGAGTTTTGAGAAGTCACAGAATGGAGCTGTGTGAATTCAGAATGGAGGTGTGTGAAGTCACAGAATGGAGCTGTGTGAATTCAGAATGGAGGTGTGTGAAGTCATAGAATGGAGGTGTGTGAAGTCACAGAATGGAGGTGTGTGAAGTCATAGAATGGAGGTTTGTGAAGTCACAGAATGGAGGTGTTTGAAGTCATAGAATGGAGGTGTGTGAAGTTATAGAATGGATGTTTGTAAAGTAAGAATGAAGTTGTGTGAAGTCATAGAATGGAGGTGTGTGACGTCAAAGAATGAAGGTGTGTGAAATCATAGAATGGAGGTGTGTAAACTCAGAATGGAGGTGTGGGAAGTCAAAGAATGGAGGTGTGTGAAGTCACAGAATGGAGGTGTGTGAAGTCACAGAATGCAGGTGTGTGAAGTCATAGAATGGAGGTGTGTGAAGTCATAGAATGGAGGTGTGTGATATCATATAATGGAGGTGTGTGAAGTCACAGAATGGAGGTGTGTGAAGTCAGAATGGAGGTGTGAAGTCATAGAATAGAGGTGGGTGAAGGCATAGAAAGGAGGTGTGGGAAGTCAGAGAATGGAGGAGTGTGAAGTCATACAGTGGAGGTGAGTGAAGTCACAGATTCGAGGTCTGTGAAGTCATAGAATGGAGGTGTGTGAAGTCAGAATGGAGGTGTGTAAAGTCACCGAATGGAGGTGTGTGAACTCATAGAATAGAGGTGTGTGATGTCACAATGGATGTGTGTGAATTCCTAGTATGGAGGTGTGTGAAGTCAGAGAATGGATGTGTGTGAAGTCAAAATGGAGGTGTGTGATGTCCTAAAATGGAGGTGTGTGAAGTCATAGAATGGAGGTGTGTGAAATCATAGAATGAAGGTTTGTGAAGTCACAGAATTGAGGTGTGTGAAGTCATAGAATGGAGGTGTGTGAAGTCACAGAATGGAGGTGTGTGAAGTCATAGCATGGAGGTATGTGAAATCATGGAATGGAAGTGTGTGAAGTCAAAAAATGGAGGTGTGATGTCACAGAATGGAGGTGTGTGAAGTCAGAATGAAGGTGTGTGAAGTCACAGAATGGAGGTGTGTGGAGTCACAGAATGGATGTTTGTGAAGTAAGAATGAAGGTGTCTGAAGTCATAGAGTGGAGGTGTGTGAAGTCACAGAATGGAGGTGTGTGAAGTCATAGAATTGAGGTGTATGAAGTCACAGAAGCGAGGTGTGTGGAGTCACACAATGGAGGTGTGTGAAGTCAAAATGGTGGTGTGTGACGTCATAAAATGTAGGTGTGTGAAGTCATAGTTTGGAGGTGTGTGAAATCATAGAATGGAGGTTTGTGAAGTCACAGAATGGAGGTGTGTGAAGTCACAGAATGGAGGTGTGTGAAGTCATAGAATGGAGGTATGTGAAGTCAAATTGGAGGGGTGTGAAGTCGGAGAATGGAGGTGTGGGAAGTCACAGAATGGATGTGGGTGAAGTCACAGAATGGAGGTGTGTGAAGTCAAAGAATGGAGGTGTGTGAAGTCACAGAATGGACGGGTATGATTTCATAGAATGGAGGTGTGTGAAGTCACAGAATTGAGGTGTTTGAAGTTATATATTGGAGGTGTGTGAAGTCAAAATGGATGTGTGAAGTCATAGAATGGAGGTGTGTGAAGTCGGAGAACGGAGGTGTGTGAAGTCATAGAATGGAGGTGTGTTAAGTCATAGAATGGAGGTGTGTGAAGTCATAGAATGTATGTTTGTGAAGTAAGAATGAAGGTGTGTGAAGTCATAGAATGGCGGTGTGTGAAGTCATAGAATGGAGGTGTGTGACGTCAGAATGGAGGTGTGTGAACTCACAGAATTGAGGTTTGTGAACACAGAAAGGAGGTGTGTGAAGTCAAAAATGTAGGTGTGTGAAGTCATAGAATGGAGGTGTGTGAAGTCATAGAATGGAGGTGTGTGAAGTCACAGAATGGAGGTGTGTGAAGTCATAGAATGGAGGTGTGTGAAGACATAGAATGGAGGTGTGTGAAGTCATATAATGGAGGTGTGTGAAGTCACAGAATGGATGTGTGTGAAGTCAGAATGGAGGTGTGAAGTCATAGAATGGAGGTGGGTGAAGACATTGAATGGAGGTGTGTGAAATCATAGACTGGAGGTGTGTGAAGTCACAGAATTGAGGTGTGGGAAGTCACAGTATGGAGGTGTGTGACGTCACAGAATGGAGGTGTGTGAAGTCAGAATGGAGGTGTGTAAAGTCATAGAATGCAGGTGTGTGAAGTCATAGAATTGAAGTGTGTGAAGTCATAGAATGAAGGTGTGTGAAGTCACAGAATGGACGGTATGAATTCATAGAATGGAGGTGAGTTAAGTCACAGATTTGAGGTGTTTGAAGTCATATATTGGAGGTGTGTGAAGTCAAAATGGGTGTGTGAAGTCATAGAATGGAGGTGTGTGAAATCACCGAATGAGGGTGTGTGAGGTCATAGAATGGAGGTGTGTGAAGTCACAGAATGGAGGTGTGTGAAGTCATAAAATAGAGGTTGGTGAAGTCATAGAAAGAGATGTGGGAAGTCATAGAATGGAGGAGTGTGAGTCCTAGAGTGGAGGTGAGTGAAGTCACATATTCGAGGTCTGTTAAGTCATAGAATGGAGGTGTGTGAAGTCAGAATGGAGGTGTGTGAAGTCATAGAATGGAGGTGTGTGAACTCATAGAATGGAGGTGTGTGACGTCACAAAGGAAGTGGGTAAAGTCTTAGAATGGAGGTGTGTGAAGTCACAGAATGGAGGTGTGAGAAGTCAAAATGGAGGTGTGTGACGTCATAAAATGGAGGTGTGTGAAGTCATAGAATGGAGCTGTGTGAAATCATAGAATGTAGGTTTGTGAAGTCACAGAATGGAGGTGTGAGAAGTTACAGCATGGAGGTATGTGAAATCATAGAATGGAAGTGTGTATAGTCATAGAATGGAGGTGTGTGAAGTCACAGAATGAAGGTGTGTGAAGTCATAGAATGGAGGTGTGTGAAGACACAGAAGGGAGGTGTGTGAATTCACATAATGGAGGTGTGTGAAGTCAAAATGGAGGTGTGTGACGTCATAAACTGGAGGTGTGTGAAGTCGTAGAATGAAGGTGTGTGAAATTATAGAATGGAGGTTTGTGAAGTCACAGAATGGAGTTGTGTGACGTCACAGAATTGAGGTTTGTGAAGTCATAGATGGAGTTATGTGAAGTCAAATTGGAGGGGTGTGAAGTCAGAGAATAGAGGTGTGTGAAGTCACAGAATGGAGGTGGGTGAAGTCACAGAATGGAGGTGTGTGAAGTCATAGATTGGAGGTGTGTGAAGTCACAGAATGGACGGGTATGAAGTCATAGAATGGAGGTGTGTGAAGTCACAGAATTGAGGTGTTTGAAGTCATATATTTTATGTGTGTGAAGTCAAAATGGATGTGTGAAATCATAGAATAGAGGTGTGTGAAGTCATACAATGGAGGTGTGTGAAGTCATAGAATGAAGGTGTGTGAAGTCACAGAATGGAGGTGTGTGAAGTCACAGAATGGAGGTGTGTGAAGTCATAGAATGGAAGTGTGTAAAGTCATAGAATGGAGTTGCGTGAAGTCAGAATGGAGGTGTGTGAAGTCAATAAATGGAGGTGTGTGAACTCAGAATGGAGGTGTGTGAAGTCACAGAATGGAGGTTTTTGAAGTCATAGAATGGAGGTGTGTGAAGTCATAGAATGGATGTTTCTGAATTAAGAATGAACGTGTCTGAAGTCATAGAATGGAGGTGTGTGAAGACAAAATTGTGGTGTGTGAACTGATAGAATGGATGTTTCTGAACTCACAGAATTGAGTTGTGTGAAGTAGTGGAATGGAGGTGTGTGAAGTCAAAGAATGGAGGTGTGTGAAGTCAAACAATGGTGGTGCGTGAAGTCACAGAATTGAGGTATGTGAAGTCCCAGAATGGAAGTGTGTGAAGTCAAAACGGAGGTGTGTGAAGTCACAGAATGGAGATGTGTGAAGTCACAGAATGTAGGTGTGTGAAGTCAAAATGGAGGTGTGTGAAGTCAAAGAATGGAGGTGTGTGAAGTCATAGAAAGGAGGTCTCTGAAGTCATAGAATGGAAGAGTGTGAAGTCATAGAGTGCAGGTGACTTAAGTCACCGATTCGAGGTCTGTGAAGTTATAGAAAGGAGGTGTGTGATGTCAGAATGCAGGTATGTGAAGTCATAGCTGGAGTTGTGTGAAGTCATAGTATGGAGGTGTGTGAAATCATAGAATGGAGTTTTGAGAAGTCACAGAATGGAGCTGTGTGAATTCAGAATGGAGGTGTGTGAAGTCACAGAATGGAGCTGTATGAATTCAGAATGGAGGTGTGTGAAGTCATAGAATGGAGGTGTGTGAAGTCACAGAATGGAGGTGTGTGAAGTCATAGAATGAGGTTTGTGAAGTCACAGAATGGAGGTGTTTGAAGTCATAGAATGGAGGTGTGTGAAGTTATTGAATGGATGTTTGTAAAGTAAGATTGAAGTTGTGTGAAGTCATAGAATGGAGGTGTGTGACGTCAAAGAATGGAAGTGTGTGAAATCATAGAATGGAGGTGTGTAAACTCAGTATGGAGGTGTGGGAAGTCAAAGAATGGAGGTGTGTGAAGTCATAGAATGGAGGTGTGTGAAGTCACAGAATGGAGGTGTGTGAAGTCATAGAATGGAGGTGTGTGAAGTCATAGAATGGAGGTGTGTGATATCATATAATGGAGGTGTGTGAAGTCACAGAATGGAGGTGTGTGAAGTCAGAATGGAGGTGTGAAGTCATGGAATAGAGATGGGTGAAGTCATAGAAAGGAGGTGTGGGAAGTCAGAGAATGGAGGAGTGTGAAGTCATAGAGTGGAGGTGAGTGAAGTCACAGATTCGAAGTCTGTGAAGTCATAGAATGGAGGTGTGTGAAGTCATAATGGAGTTGTGTGAAGTCATAGAATGGAGGTGTGTGAACTCATAGAATGGAAGTGTGTGAAGTCATAGAATGGAGGTGTGTGAAGTCATGCAAAGAAGTTGTGTGAAGTCATAGAATGGAGGTGTGTGAATTCACAGAAGGGAGGTGTGTGGAGTCACATAATGGAGGTGTGTGAAGTCAAAATGGAGGTGTGTGACGTCATAAAATGTAGGTGAAGTCATAGATTGGAGGTGTGTGAAATCATAGAATGGAGGTTTGTGAAGTCACAGAATGGAGGTGTGTGAAGTCATAGAATGGAGGTATGTGAAGTCAAATTGGAGGGGTGTGAAGTCGGAGAATGGAGGTGTGGGAAGTCACAGAATTGAGGTGGGTGAAGTCACAGAATGGAGGTGTGTGAAGTCAAAGAATGGAGGTGTGTGAAGTCACAGAATGGATGGGTATGAATTCATAGAATGGAGGTGTGTGAAGTCACAGAATTGAGGTGTTTGAAGTTATATATTGGAGTTGTGTGAAGTAAAAATGGATGTGTTAAGTCATAGAATGGAGGTGTGTGAAGTCGGAGAATGGAGGTGTGTGAAGTCACAGAATGGAGCTGTGTGAAGTCAAAGAATGGAGGTGTGTGAAGTCACAGAATGGAGGTGTGTGAAGTCAAAGAATGGAGGTGTGTGAAGTCACAGAATGGAGGTGTGTGAAGTCAAAGAATGGAGGTGTGTGAAGTAATAGAATGTAGGTGTGTGAAATCATAGAATGAAGGTTTGTGAAGTCACAGAATGGAGGTGTGTGAAATCATAGAATGGAGGTGTGTGAAGTCACAGAATGGAGGTGTGTGAAGTCATAGCATGGAGGTATGTGAAATCATAGAATGGAAGTGTGTGAAGTCATAGAATGGAGGTGTGTGAAGTCATGCAATGAAGGTGTGTGAACTCATAGAATGGAGGTGTGTGAAGTCACAGAAGGGAGGTGTGTGGAGTCACATAATGGAGGTGTGTGAAGTCAAAATGGAGGTGTGTGACGTCATAAAATGTAGGTGTGTGAAGTCATAGATTGGAGGTGTGTGAAATCATAGAATGGAGGTTTGTGAAGTCACAGAATGGAGGTGTGTGAAGTCACAGAATGGAGGTATGTGAAGTCAAATTGGAGGTTGTGAAGTCGGAGAATGGAGGTGTGAGAAGTCACAGAATGGAGGTGGGTGAAGTCACAGAATGGAGGTGTGTGAAGTCACAGAATGGAGGTGGGTGAAGTCACAGAATGGACGGGTATGAATTCATAGAATGGAGGTGTGTGAAGTCACAGAATTGAGGTGTTTGAAGTTATATATTGGAGTTGTGTGAAGTCAAAATGGATGTGTGAAGTCATAGAATGGAGGTGTGTGAAGTCGGAGAATGGAGGTGTGTGAAGTCACAGAATGGAGCTGTGTGAAGTCACAGAATGGAGGTGTGTGAAGTCACAGAATGGAGGTGTGTGAAGTCAAAGAATGGAGGTGTGTGAAGTCATAGAATGTAGGTGTGTGAACTCATAGAATGGAGGTGTGTGACGTCCCAATGGAAGTGTGTGAAGTCATAGAATGGAGGTGTGTGAAGTCACAGAATGGAAGTGTGAAGTCAAAATGGAGGTGTTTGACGTCCTGAAATGGAGGTGTGAGAAGTCATAGAATGGAGGTGGGTGAAATCATAGAATAGAGGTTTGTGAAGTCCCAGAATGGCGGTGTGTGAACTCAGAATGGAGGTGTGTGAAGGCACAGAATGGAGGTGTGTGAAGTCATCGTATGAAGGTATGTGAAATCATAGAATGGAAGTGTGTGAAGTGTTAGAATGGAGGTGTGCAAAGTCATACAATGGAGGTGTGTGAAGTCATAGAATGGAGGTGTCTGAAGTCACAGAAGAGAGGTGTGTGAAGTCACATAATGGAGGTGTGAGAAGTCAAAATGGAGGTGTGTGACGTCATAAAATGGGGGTGTGTGAAGTCATAGATTGGAGGTGTGTGAAATCATAGAATGGAGGTTTGTGAAGTCACAGATTGGAGGTGTGTGAAGTCATAGAATGGAGGTGTGTGAAGTCTCAGAATGGAGGTGTGTGAAGTCACAGAATGGAGGAGTGTGAACTCAGAATGGAGATGTGTGAAGTCACAGAATGGAGTTGTGTGAAGTCATAGAATTGAGGTGTGTAAAATCACAGAATGGAGGTGTGTGAATTAATAGAATGGAGGTGTGACATCTCAGAATGGAGGTGTGTGAAATCGCAAAATGGAGGTGTGTGAGGTCACAGAATGGAGGTGTGTGAACTCACAATGCAGGTGTGTGAAGTCACGGAATGGCGGTGTGTGAAGTCATAGAATGGAAGTCTGTGAAGTCATAGAATGGAGGTGTGTGAAGTCACAGAAGGGAGGTGTGTGGAGTAACATAATGGAGGTGTGTGAAGTCAAAATGGAGGTGTGTGACGTCATAAAATGTAGGTGTGTGAAGTCAGAGATTGGAGGTGTGTGAAATCATAGAATGGAGGTTTGTGAAGTCACAGAATGGAGGTGTGTGAAGTCATAGAATGGAGGTATGTGAAGTCAAATTGGAGGGGTGTGAAGTCGGAGAATGGAGGTGTGGGAAGTCACAAAATGGAGGTGGGTGAAGTCACAGAATGGAGGTGTGTGAAGTGAAAGAATGGAGGTGTGTGAAGTCACAGAATGGACGGGTATGTTTTCATAGAATGGAGGTGTGTGAAGTCACAGAATTGAGGTGTTTGAAGTTATATATTGGAGGTGTGTGAAGTCAAAATGGATGTGTGAAGTGATAGAATGGAGGTGTGTGAAGTCGGAGAATGGAGGTGTGTGAAGTCACAGAATGGAGCTGTGTGATGTCACAGAATGGAGGTGTGTGAAGTCACAGAATGGAGGTTTGTGAAGTCACAGAATGGAGGTGTGTGAAGTCAAAGAATGGAGGTGTGTGAAGTCATAGAATGGAGGTGTGTGAAGTCATAGAATGTATGTTTGTGAAGTAAGAATGAAGGTGTGTGAAGTCATAGAATGGAGGTGTGTGAAGTCACAGAATGGAGGTGTGTGAAGTCATAGAATGGAGGTGTGTGAAGTCATAGAACGGAGTTGTGTGACGTCATATAATGGAGGTGTGTGAAGTCACATAATGGAGGTGTGTGAAGTCAGAATGGAGGTGTGAAGTCACAGAATGTAATTGGGTGAAGTCACAGAATGGAGGTGTGTGAAGTCATACAATGGAGGTGTGTGAAGTCACAGAATGGAGGTGTGTGAAGTCATAGAATGGAGATGTGTGAAGTCACAGAATGGAGGTGTGTGAAGTCATAGAATGGAGGTGTGTGAACTCAGAATGGAGATGTGTGAAGTCACAGAATGTAGTTGTGTGAAGTCATAGAATGGAGGTGTGTGAACTCAGAATGGAGGTGTGTGAAATCACAAAATGGAGGTGTGTGAATTCATAGAATGGAGGTGTGACATCTCAGAATGGAGGTGTGTGAAATCGCAGAATGGAGGTGTGTGAGGTAACAGAATGGAGGTGTGTGAACTCACAATGCAGGTGTGTGAAGTCATAGTTTGGAGGTGTGTGAAATCATAGAATGGAGGTTCGTGAAGTCACAGAATGGAGGTGTGTGAAGTCACAGAATGGAGGTGTGTGAAGTCATAGAATTGAGGTATGTGAAGTCAAATTGGAGGGGTGTGAAGTCGGAGAATGGAGGTGTGGGAAGTCACAGAATGGAGGTGGGTGAAGTCACAGAAGGGAGGTGTGTGAAGTCAAAGAATGGAGGTGTGTGAAGACACAGAATGGATGTGTGTGAAGTCAGAATGGAGGTGTGAAGTCATAGAATGGAGGTGTGTGAAATCATAGAATGGAGGTGTGTGAAGTCACAGAATGGAGGTGTGGGAAGTCACAGTGTGGAGGTGTGTGACGTCACAGAATGGAGGTGTGTGAAGTCAGAATGGAGGTGTGTAAAGTCACAGAATGGAGGTGTGTGAAGTCATAGAATTGAAGTCTGTGGAGTTGTGTGACGTCATATAATGGAGGTGTGTGAAGTCACATAATGGAGGTGTGTGAAGTCAGAATGGAGGTGTGAAGTCATAGAAAGGAGGTGTGGGAAGTCATAGAATGGAGGAGTGTGAAGTCATAGATTGGAGGTGAGTGAAGTCACAGATTTGAGGTCTGTGAAGTCATAGAATGGAGGTGTGTGAAGTCGAATGAAGGTGTGTGAAGTCATAGAATGTAGGTGTGTGAACTCAAAGAATGGAAGTGTGTGAAGTCATAGAATGGAAGTGTGTGAAGTCACAGAATGGAAGTGTATGAAGTCAAAATGGAGGTGTGTGACGTCCTAAAATGGAGATGTGAGAAGTCATAGAATGGAGGTGTGTGAAATCATAGAATAGAGGTTTGTGTAGTCACAGAATGGAGGTGTGTGAACTCAGAATGGAGGTGTGTGAAGGTACAGAATGGAGGTGTGTGAAGTCAGAGAATGGAGGTGTGTGAAGTCATAGAATGGAGGTATGGGAAGTCAAATTTGAGTGGTGTGAAGTCGGAGAATGGAGGTGTGGGAAGTCACAGAATGGAGGTGGGTGAACTCACAGAATGGATATGTGTGAAGTCAGAATGGAGGTGTGAAGTCATAGAATGGAGGTGGGTGAAGTCATAGAGTGGAGTTGTGTGAAATCATAGAATGGAGGTGTGCGAAGTCACAGAATGGAGGTGTGGGAAGTCACAGTATGGAGGTGTGTGACGTCACAGAGTGGAGGTGTGTGAAGTCAGAATGGAGGTGTGTAAAGTCACAGAATGGACGTGTGTGAAGTCACAGAATGGACGGTATGAAGTCATAGAATGGAGGTGTGTGAAGTCACAGAATTGAGGTGTTTGAAGTCATATATTGGAGGTGTCTGAAATCAAAATGGGTGTGTGAAGTCATAGAATGGAGGTGTGTGAAATCCCAGAATGAGGGTGTGTGAGGTCATAGAATTGAGGTGTGTGAAGTCACAGAATGGAGGTGTGTGAAGTCATAAAATGGAAGTAGGTGAAGTCATAGAAAGAGATGTGGGAAGTCATAGAATGGAGGAGTGTGAAGTCCTAGAGTGGAGGTGAGTGAAGTCACATATTCGAGGTCTGTGAAGTCATAGAATGGAGGTGTATGAAGTCAGAATGGAGGTGTGTGAAGTCATAGAATGGAGGTGTGTGAACTCATAGAATGGAGGTGTGTGACGTCACAAAGGAAGTGTGTGAAGTCATAGAATGGAGGTGTGTGAAGTCACAGAATGGAGGTGTGAGAAGTCAAAATGGAGGTGTGTTACGTCATAAAATGGAGGTGTGTGAAGTCATAGAATGGATCTGTGTGAAATCATAGAATGGAGGCTCGTGAAGTCACAGACTGGAGATGTGTGAACTCAGAATGGAGGTGTGTGAAGTCACAGAATGGAGGTGTGAGAAGTTACAGCATGGAGGTATGTGAAATCATAGAATGGAAGTGTGTGAAGTCATAGAATAGAGGTGTGTGAAGTCACAGAATGAAGGTGTGTGAAGTCATAAAATGGAGGAGTGTGAAGACACAGAAGGGAGGTGTGTGAAGTCACATAATGGAGGTGTGTGAAGTCAAAATGGAGGTGTGTGACGTCATAAACTGGAGGTGTGTGAAGTCATAGAATGGAGGTGTGTGAAATTATAGAATGGAGGTTTGTGAAGTCACAGAATGGAGTTGTGTGACGTCACAGAATGGAGGATTGTGAAGTCATAGAATGGAGGTATGTGAAGTCAAATTGGAGGGGTGTGAAGTCGGAGAATAGAGGTGTGTGAAGTCACAGAATGGAGGTGTGTGAAGTCACAGAATGGAGGTGTGTGAAGTCATAGAATGGAGGTGTGTGAAGTCACAGAATGGACGGGTATGAAGTCATAGAATGGAGGTGTGTGAAGTCACAGAATTGAGGTGTTTGAAGTCATATATTTTATGTGTGTGAAGTCAAACTGGATGTGTGAAATCATAGAATACAGGTGTGTGAAGTCATAAAATGGAGGTGTGTGAAGTCATAGAATGAAGATGTGTGAAGTCAGAGAATGGAGGTGTGTGAAGTCACAGAATGGAGGTGTGTGAAGTCATAGAATGGAACTGTGTAAAGTCATAGAATGGAGGTGCGTGAAATCAGAATGGAGGTGTGTGAAGTCAATGAATGGAGGTGTGTGAACTCAGAATGGAGGAGTGTGAAGTCACAGAATGGAGGTTTTTAAGTCATAGAATGGAGGTGTGTGAAGTCATAGTATGGATGTTTCTGAAGTAAGAATGAAGGTGTGTGAAGTCATAGAATGGAGGTGTGTGAAGACAAAATTTTGGTGTGTGAACTCATAGAATGGATGTTTCTGAACTCAAAGAATGGAGTTGTGTGAAGTCGTGGAATGGAGGTGTGTGAAGTCAAAGAATGGAGGTGTATAAAGTCAAAAAATGGTGGTGTGTGAAGTCACAGAATTGAGGTGTGTGAAGTCCCAGAATGGAAGTGTGTGAAGTCAAAACGGAGGTGTGTGAAGTCAAAGAATGGAGGTGTGTGAAGTCACAGAATGGAGGTGTGTGAAATCAAAATGGTGGTGTGTGAAGTCACAAATGGATGTGAGTGAAGTCACAGAATGTAGGTGTGTGAGGTCAAAATGGAGGTGTGTGAAGTCAAAGAATGGAGGCATGTGAACTCATAGAATGGAGGTGTGTGAAGTCATAGAATGGATGTGTGTGAAGTCATGGAATGGAGGTGTGTGAAGTCAAAGAATGGAGGTTTGTGAAGTCATAGAAAGGAGGTCTGTGAAGTCATAGAATGGAGAAGTGTGAAGTCATTGAGTGCAGGTGAGTTAAGTCAGAGATTCGAGGTCTGTGAAGTCATAGAATGGAGGTGTGTGATGTCAGAATGCAGGTATGTGAAGTCATAGATGGAGTTGTGTGAAGTCATAGTATGGAGGTGTGTGAAATCATAATATGGAGTTTTGAGAAGTCACAGAATAGAGCTGTGTGAATTCAGAATGGAGGTGTGTGAAGTCACAGAATGGAGCTGTGTGAATTCAGAATGGAGGTGTGTGAAGTCATAGAATGGAGGTGTGTGAAGTCACAGAATGGAGGTGTGTGAAGTCATAGAATGGAGGTTTGTGAAGTCACAGAATGGAGGTGTTTGAAGTCATAGAATGGAGGTGTGTGAAGTTATAGAATGGATGTTTGTAAAGTAAGAATGAAGTTGTGTGAAGTCATAGAATGGAGGTGTGTGACGTCAAAGAATGGAGGTGTCTGAAATCATAGAAGGGAGGTGTGTAAATTCAGAATGGAGGTGTGGGAAGTCAAAGAATGGAGGTGTGTGAAGTCACAGAATGGAGGTGTGTGAAGTTACAGAATGGAGGTGTGTGAAGTCATAGAATGGAGGTGTGTGAAGTCATAGAATGGAGGTGTGTGATATCATAATGGAGGTGTGTGAAGTCACAGAATGGAGGTGTGTGAAGTCAGAATGGAGGTGTGAAGTCATAGAATAGAGGTGGGTGAAGTCATAGAAAGGAGGTGTGGGAAGTCAGAGAATGGAGGACTGTGAAGTCATAGAGTGGAGGTGAGTGAAGTCACAGATTCGAGGTCTGTGAAGTCATAGAATGGAGGTGTGTGAATTCAGAATGGAGGTGTGTGAAGTCACAGAATGGAGGTGTGTGAACTCATAGAATAGAGGTGTGTGACGTCATAATGGAAGTGTGTGAATTCATAGTATGGAGGTGTGTAAAGTCAGAGAATGGAGGTGTGTGAAGTCAAAATGGAGGTGTGTGATGTCCTAAAATGGAGGTGTGTGAAGTCATAGATTGGAGGTGTGTGAAATCATAGAATGAAAGTTTGTGAAGTCACAGAATTGAGGTGTGTGAAGTCATAGAATTGAGGTGTGTGAAGTCACAGAATGGAGGTGTGTGAAGTCATAGCATGGAGGTATGTGAAATCATGGAATGGAAGTGTGTGAAGTCATACAATGAAGGTGTGTGAAGTCATAGAATGGAGCTGTGTGAATTCACAGAAGGGAGGTGTGTGGAGTCACATAATGGAGGTGTGTGAAGTCAAAATGGAGGTATGTGACGTCATAAAATGTAGGTGTGTGAAGTCATTGATTGGAGGTGTGTGAAATCATAGAATGGAGGTTTGTGAAGTCACAGAATGGATGTATGTGAAGTCATAGAATGGAGGTATGTGAAGTCAAATTGGAGGGGTGTGAAGTCGGAGAATGGAGATGTGGGAAGTCACAGAATGGAGGTGGGTGAAGTCACAGAATGGAGGTGTGTGAAGTCAAAGAATGGAGGTGTGTGAAGTCACCGAATGGACGGGTATGGATTCATAGAATGGAGGTGTGTGAAGTCACAGAATTAAGGTGTTTGAAGTTATATATTGGAGTTGTGTGAAGTCAAAATGGATGTGTTAAGTCATAGAATGGAGGTGTGTGAAGTCACAGAATGGAGCTGTGTGAAGTCACAGAATTGAGGTGTGTGAAGTCACAGAATGGAGGTGTGTGAAGTCAAGAATGGAGGTGTGTGAAGCCATAGAATGGAGGTGTGTGAAATCGTAGAATGAAGGTTTGTGAAGTCACAGAGTGGAGGTGTGTGAAGTCATAGAATGGAGGTGTGTGAAGTCACAGAATGGAGGTGTGTGAATTCATAGCATGGAGGTATGTGAAATCATAGAATGGAAGTGTGTGAAGTCATAGAATGGAGGTGTGTGAAGTCATACAATGAAGGTGTGTGAAGTCATAAAATAGAGATGTGTGAAGTCACAGAAGGGAGGTGTGTGGAGTCACATAATGGAGGTGTGTGTAGTCAAAATGGAGGTGTGTGACGTCATAAAATGTAGGTGTGTGAAGTCATAGATTGGAGGTGCGTGAAATCATAGAATGGAGGTTTGTTAAGTCACAGAATGGAGGTGTGTGAAGTCATAGAATGGAGGTATGTGAAGTCAAATTGGAGGGGTGTGAAGTCGGAGAATGGAGGTGTGGGAAGTCACAGAATGGAGGTGGGTGAAGTCACAGAATGGAGGTGTGTGAAGTCAAAGAATGGAGGTGTGTGAAGTCACAGAATGGACGGGTATGAATTGATAGAATGAAGGTGTGTGAAGTCACCGAATTTAGGTGTTTGAAGTTATTTATTGGAGTTGTGTGAAGTCAAAATGGATGTGTGAAGTCATAGAATGGAGGTGTGTGAAGTCGGAGAATGGAGGTGTGTGAAGTCACAGAATGGAGCTGTGTGAAGTCACAGAACTGAGGTGTGTGAAGTCACAGAATGGAGTTGTGTGAAGTCAAAGAATGGAGGTGTGTGAAGTCATAGAATGGAGGTGTGTGAAGTCATAGAATATATGTTTGAGAAGTAAGAATTAAGGTGTGTGAAGTCATAGAATGCAGGTGTGTGAAGTCACAGAATGGAGCTGTGTGAAGTCATAGAATGGAGGTGTGTGAAGTCATAGAACGGAGTTGTGTGACGTCATATAATGGAGGTGTGTGAAGTCAGAATGGAGGTGTGTGAAGTCACAGAAGACAGGTGTGTGAAGTCACATAATGGAGGTGTCAGAAGTCAAAATGGAGGTGTGTGACGTCATAAAATGGAGGTGTGTGAAGTCACAGATTGGAGGTGTGTGAAATCATAGAATGGATGTTTGTGAAGTCACAGAATGGAGGTGTGTGAAGTCACAGAATTGAGGTTTGTGAAGTCATAGAATGGAGGTAGGTGAAGTCACAGAATGGAGGTGTGTGAAGTCATAGAATGGAGGTGTGTGAAGTCACAGAATGGAGGTGTGTGAAGTCACAGAATGGAGGTGTGTGAACTCAGAATGGAGATGTGTGAAGTCACAGAATGGAGTTGTGTGAAGTCATAGAATTGAGGTGTGTGAAATCACAGAATGGAGGTGTGTGAATTCAAAGAATGGAGGTGTGACATCTCAGAATGGAGGTGTGTGAAATCGCAGAATGGAGGTGTGTGAGATCACAGAATGGAGGTGTGTGAACTCACAGTGCAGGTGTGTGAAGTCACGGAATGGCGGTGTGTGAAGTCAAGAATGGAAGTGTGTAAAGTCATAGAATGGAGGTGTGTGAAGTCACAGAAGCGAGGTGTGTGGAGTCACATAATGGAGGTGTGTGAAGTCAAAATGGAGGTGTGTGACGTCATAAAATGTAGGTGTCTGAAGTCATAGTTTGGAGGTGTGTGAAATCATAGAATGGAGGTTTGTGAAGTCACAGAATGGAGGTGTGTGAAGTCACAGAATGGAGGTGTGTGAAGTCATAGAATGGAGGTATGTGAAGTCAAATTGGAGTGGTGTGAAGTCGGAGAATGGAGGTGTGGGGAGTCACAGAATGGAGGTGGGTGAAGTCACAGAATGGAGGTGTGTGAAGTCAAAGAATGGAGGTGGGTATTTACAGAATGGACGGGTATGATATCATAGAATGGAGGTGCGTGAAGTCACAGAATTGAGGTGTTTGAAGTTATATATTGGAGGTGTGTGAAGTCAAAATGGATGTGTGAAGTCATAGAATGGCGGTGTGTGAAGTCGGAGAATGGAGGTGTGTGAAGTCACAGAATGGAGCTGTGTGAAGTCACCGAATGGAGGTGTGTGAAGTCACAGAATGGAGGTGTGTGAAGTCAAAGAATGGAGGTGTGTGAAGTCATAGAATGGAGGTGTGTGAAGTCATAGAATGTATGTTTGTGAAGTAAGAATGAAGGTGTGAAAAGTCATAGAATGGAGGTGTGTGAAGTCACAGAATGGAGGTGTGTGAAGTCATAGAATGGAGGTGTGTGAAGTCATAGAACGGAGTTGTGTGACGTCATATAATGGAGGTGTGTGAAGTCACATAATGGAGGTGTGTGAAGTGAGAATGGAGGTGTGTGAAGTCGAATGAAGGTGTGTGAAGTCATAGAATGTAGGTGTGTGAACTAATAGAATGGAGGTGTGTGAAGTCACAAAATGGAAGTGTGTGAAGTCAAAATGGAGGTGTGTGACGTCCTAAAATGGAGGTGTGTGAAGTCATAGAATGGAGGTGTGTAAAATCATAGAATAGAGGTTTGGGAAGTCACAGGATGGAGGTGTGTGAACTCAGAATGGAGGTGTGTGAAGTCATAGAATGGAGGTTTGTGAAGTCATCGCATGAAGGTATGTTAAATCTTAGAATGGAGGTGTGTGAAGTCACAGAATGAAAGTGTGTGAAGTCAAAATGGAGGTGTGTGACGTCCTAAAATGGAGATGTGTGAAATCATAGAATAGAGGTTTGAGAAGTCACAAAATGGAGGTGTGTGAACTCAGAATGGAGGTGTGTGAAGTCACAGAATGGAAGAGTGTGAAGTCAAGACGGAGGTGTGTGAAGTCAAAGAATGGAGGTGTGTGAAGTCACAGAATGGTGGTGTGTGAAATCAAAATGGTGGTGTGTGACGTCACAAATGGAGGTGTGTGAAGTCACAGAATGTAGGTGTGTGAAGTCAAAATGGAGGTGTGTGAAGTCAAAGAATGGAGGTGTGTGAACTCATAGAATGGAGGTGTGTGAAGTCATGGAATGGAGGTTTGTGAAGTCAAACATTGGAAGTGTGGGAAGTTACAGAATGAAGATGTGTGAAGTCTTATAGTGGAGGTGTGTGAAGTCAGAATGCAGGTGTGGGAAGTCATAGAATGGAGGTGTGTGAAGTCATATAATGGAGGTGTGTGAAGTCATAGAATTGAAGTGTGTGAAGTCATAGAATGGAGGTGTGTGAAGTCATAGAATGGATGTGGGTGAAGTCACGGAAGGGAGGTGTGTGAAATCAAAGAATGGAGGTGTGTGAAGTCACAGAATGGAGGTGTGTGAAGTCACAGAATGGAGATGTGTGAAGTCAAAAAGGTGGTGTGAGAAGTCACAAATGTAAGTGTGTGAAGTCACCGAATGGAGGTGTGAAGTCAAAATGGTTGTGTGTGAAGTCAAAGAATGTAGGTGTGTGAAGTCATCGAATGGAGGTGTGTGAAGTCACAGAATGGAGGTGTGTGAAGTCAGAATAGAGGTGTGCAAAGTCATAGAATGGAGGTGTGTGAAGTCAGAATGGAGGTGTGTGAAGTCATAGAATGGAGGTGTGTGAAGTCACATAATGGAGGTGTGGGAAGTCACAGAATGTAAGTGTGTGAAGTCATAGAATGGAGGTGTGTGAAGTCACAGAATGGATGGTATGAACTCATAGAATGGAAGTGTGGTGAAGTCACAGAATTGAGGTGTTTGAAGTCATATATAGGAGGTGTGTGAAGTCAAAATGGATGTGTGAGTTCATAGAATGGAGGTATGTGAAGTCACAGAATTGAGGTGTTTGAAGTCATATATTGGAGGTGTGTAAAGTCAAAATGGATGTGTGAATTCATAGAATGGAGGTGTGTGAAACCATAGAATGAGGGTGTGTGAGGTCATAGAATGGAGGTGTGTGAAGTCACAGAATGGAGGTGTGTGAAGTCATAGAATGGAGGTGTGTGAAGTCATAGAATGGAAGTGTGTGAAGTCACAGAATGGAGGTGTGTGAAGTCACAGAATGGACGTGTGTGAAGTCACAGAATGGAGGTGTGTGAACACAGAATGGAGGTGTGTGAAATCACAGAATGGAGGTGTGTGAAGTCATAGAATGGAGGTGTGTGAAGTCAGAATGGAGGTGTGTGAAGTCACCGAATGGAGTTGTGTGAACTCAGAATGGAGGTGTGTGAAGTCACAGAATGGAGGTTTGTGAAGTCATAGAATGGGGTTGTGTGAAGTCATAGAATGGATGTTTCTGAAGTAAGAATGAAGGTGTGTGAAGTCATAGAATGGAGGTATGTGAACACATAGAATGGAGGTGTGTGAATTCATAGAATGAAGGTGTGTGAAGTCAGAATGGAGGTGTGTAGTCATAGATTGCAGGTGGTGAAGTCATAGAAAGGAGGTGTGGAAAGTCATAGAATGGAGGAGTGTGAAGTCATAGAGTGCAGGTGAGTGAAGTCACAGATTCGAGGTCTGTGAAGTCATAGAATGGAGGTGTGTGATGTCAGAATGCAGGTGTGTGAAGTCATAGATGGAGTTGTGTGAAGTCATAGTATGGAGGTGTGTGAAATCATAGAATGGAGTTTTGTAAAGTCACAGAATGGAGCTGTGTGAATACAGAATGGAGGTGTGTGAAGTTATAGAATGTAGGTGTTTGAAGTCAGAACGGAGGTGTGTGAACTCATAGAATGGAGGTGAGTGACGTCACAATGGAAGTGTGTGAAGTCATACAATGGAGGTGTGTAAAGTCACAGAATGGAGGTGTGTGGAGTCATAGAATGGAGGTGTGTGAAGTCACAGAATGGAGCTGTTTGACGTCATAGAATGGAGGTGTGTGAAGTTATAGATTGGATGTTTGTAAAGTAAGAATGAAGTTGTATGAAGTCATAGAATAAAGGTGTGACGTCAAAGAATGGAGGTGTGTGAAGTCATAGAATGGAGGTGTGTAAACTCAGAATGGAGGTGTGTGAAGTCATAGAATGGAGGTGTTTGAAGTCACAGAATGGACGGTACGAAGTCATAGAATGGAGGTGTGTGAAGTCACAGAATTGAGGTGTTTGAAGTCATATATTAGAGGTGTGTGAAGTCAAAATGGATGTGTGAAATCATATAATGGAGGTGTGTGAAGTCACACAATGGAGGTGTGTGAAATTATAAAAGGGAGGTTTATGAACTCATAGAATGGAAGTGTGTGAAGTCCCACAATGGAGGTGTGTGAAGTCACAGAATGGAGGTGTGTGAAGTCACAGAATGCAGGTGTGTGAACTCAGAATGGAGGTTTGTGAAGTCACAGAATAGAGGTGTGTGAAGTCATAGAATGGAAGTGTGTGAAGTCATAGAATGGAGGTGTGTGAAGTCAGAATGGAGATGTGTGAAATCACCGAATGGAGTTGTGTGAACTCAGAATGGAGATGTGTGAAGTCACAGAATGGAGGTTTGTGAAGTCATAGAATGGAGGTGTGTGAACTCATAGAATGGAGGTGAGTGACGTCACAGAATGGAGGTGTGTGAAGTCATAGAGTGGAGGTGCGTGAACTCATAGAATGGAGGTGTGTGACGTCACAAAGGAAGTGTGTGAAGTCATAGAATGGAGGTGTGTGAAGTCAAAGAATGGAGGTGTGAGAAGTCAAAATGGAGGTGTGTGACGTCATAAAATGGAGGTGTGTGAAGTCATAGAATGGAGCTGTGTGAAATCATAGAAGCGAGGTTTGTGAAGTCACAGAATGGAGGTGTGTGAACTCAGAATGGAGGTGTGTGAAGTCACAGAATGGATGTGTGTGAAGTCACAGCATGGAGGTATGTGAAATCATAGAATGGAAGTGTGTGAAGTCATAGAATGGAGGTGTGTGAAGTCACAGAATGAAGGTGTGTGAAGGCATCGAATGGATGTGTGTGAAGACACAGAAGGGAGGTGTGTGAAGTCACATAATGGAGGTGTGTGAAGTCAAAATGGAGGTGGGTGACATCATAAAATGGAGGTGTGTGAAGTCATAGAATGGAGATGTGTGAAATCATAGAATGGAGTTTTGTGAAGTCACACAATGGAGCTGTGTGAATACAGATTGGAGGAGTGTGAAGTCATAAAATGGAGGTGGGTGAAGTCATATAAAGGAGATGTGGGAAGTCATAGAATGGAGGAGTGTGAAGTCATAGAGTGGAGGTGAGTGAAGTCACATATTCAAGGTCTGTGAAGTCATAGAATGGAGGTGTGTGAAGTCAGAATTGAGGTGTGTGAAGTCATAGAATGGAGGTGTGTGAACTCATAGAATGGAGCTGTGTGACATCACAAAGGAAGTGTGTGAAGTCATAGAATGGAAGTGTGTGACGTCAAAGAATGGAGGTGTGTGATATCAGAATGGAGGTGTGCGAAGTTATAAAATAGAGGTGTGTGAAGTCAGAATGGAGGTGTGTGAACTCATAGAATGGAGGTGTGTGACGTCACAATGGAAGTGTGTGAAGTCATAGAATGGAGTTGTGTGAAGTCATAGAATGGAGGTGTGTGAAGTTAGAATGGAGGTGTGTGGAGTCTCAGAATTGAGGTGTGTGAACACAGAATGGAGGTGTGTGAAGTCAAAGAATGTAGGTGTGTGAAGTCATAGAATGGAGGTGTGTGAAGTCATAGAATGTATGTTTGTGAAGTAAGAATGAAGGTGTGTGAAGACATAGAATGGAGGTGTGTGAAGTCACAGAATGGAGGTGTGTGAAGTCATAGATTGGAGGTGTGTGAAGACATAGAATGGAGGTGGGTGAAGTCATAGAATGGAGGTGTGTGAAATCATAGAATGGAGGTGTGTGAAGTGATAGAATGGAGGTGTGTGAAGTCACAGAATGGACGGTATGAAGTCATAGAATGGAGGTGTGTGAAATCACAGAATTGAGGTGTTTGAAGTTATATATTGGAGGTGTGTGAAGTCAAAATGGATGTGTGAAGTCATAGAATGGAGGTGTTTGAAATCACAGAATGAGGGTGTGTGAGGTCATAGAATGGAGGTGTGTAAAGTCACAGAATGGAGGTGTGTGAAGTCATAAAATGGAGGTGGGTGAAGTCATAGAAAGGAGATGTGGGAAGTCATAGAATGTAGGAGTGTGAAGTCCTAAAGTGGAGGTGAGTGAAGTCACATATTCGAGGTCTGTGAAGTCATAGAATGGAGGTGTGTGAACACAGAATGGAGGTGTGTGAAGTCACAGAATGGAGGTGTGTGAAGTCATAGAATGGAAGTGTGTGAAGTCATAGAATGGAGGTGTGTGAAGTCAGAATGGAGGTGTGTGAAGTCACCGAATGGAGGTGTGTGAACGCAGAATGGAGGTGTGAGAAATCACAGAATGGAAGTTTGTGAAGTCATAGAATGGAGGTGTGTGAAGTCATAGAATGGATGTTTCTGAATTAAGAATGAAGGTGTGTGAAGTCATAGAATGGAGGTGTGTGAAGGCAAAATTGTGGTGTGTGAACTCATAGACTGGATGTTTCTGAACTCATAGAATGAAGGTGTGTGAAGTCGTGGAATGGAGGTGTATGAAGTCAAAGAATGGAGGTGTGTGAAGTCAAACAATGGTGGTGTGTGAAGTCACAGAAAGGAGGTGTGTGAAGTCCCAGAATGGAAGTGTGTGAAGTCAAAACGGAGGTGTGTGAAGTCACAGAATCTAGGTGTGTGAAGTCACAGAACGGAGTTGTGTGAAATCACAATGTTGGTGTGTGAAGTCAAAAATGGAGGTGTGTGAAGTCTGAATGGAGGTGTGTGAAGTCATAGAATGGAGGTGTGTGAACTCATAGAATGGAGGTGTGTGACGTCACAAAGGATGTATGTGAAGTCATACAATTGAGGTGTGTGAAGTCACAGAATGGAGGTGTGTGAAGTCACAGAATGGAGGTGTGTGAAGTCATAAAATGGAGGTGGGTGAAGTCATAGAAAGGAGATGTGGGAAGTCATAGAATGGAGGAGTGTGAAGTCAAAATGGAGGTGTGTGATGTCATAAAATGGAGGGGTGTGAAGTCATAGAATGGAGGTGTGTGAAATCATAGAATGGAGTTTTGTGAAGTCACAGAAAGGAGCTGTGTGAATACAGAATGGAGGTGTGTGAAGTCATAAAATGGATGTGGGTGAAGTCATAGAAAGGAGATGTGGGAAGTCATAGAATTTAGGAGTGTGAAGTCTTAGAGTGGAGGTGAGTGAAGTCACATATTCGAGGTCTGTGAAGTCATAGAATGGAGGTGTGTGAAGTCAGAATGGAGGTGTGTGAAGTCACCGAATGGAGGTGTGTGAACTCATAGAATGGAGGTGTGTGACGTCACTAAGGAATTGTGTGAAGTCGTAGAATGGAAGTGTGTGAAGTCACAGAATGGAGGTGTGAGAAGTCAAAATGGAGGTGTGTGACGTCATAAAATGGAGGTGTGTGAAGTCATAGAATGGAGCTGTGTGAAATCATAGAATGGAGGTTTGTGAAGTCACAGAATGGAGGGGTGTGAACTCAGAATGGAGGTGTGTGAAGTCACAGAATGGAGGTGTGTGAAGTCACAGCATGGAGGTATGTGAAATCATAGAATGGAAGTGTGTGAAGTCATAGAATGGAGTTATGTGAATCACAGAATGAAGGTGTGTGAAGTCATAGAATGGAGGTGTGTGAAGACACAGAAGGGAGGTGTGTGAAGTCACATAATGGAGGTGTGTGACGTCAAAATGGAGGTGTGTGACGTCATAAAATGGAGGTGTGTGAAGTCATAGAATAGAGGTGTGTGAAATCATAGAATGGAGGTTTGTGAAGTCACAGATTGGAGGTGTGTGACGTCACAGAATAGAGGTTTGTGAAGTCATAGAATGGAGGTATGTGAGGTCAAATTGGAGGGGTGTGAAGTCGGGGAATGTTGGTGTGTGAAGTCACATAATGGAGGTGGGTGAAGTCACAGAATGGAGGTGTGTGAAGTCATAGAATGGAGGTTTGTGAAGTCACAGAATGGACGGGTATGAAGTCATAGAATGGAGGTGTGTGAAGTCACAGAATTGAGGTGTTTGAAGTCATATATTTTATATGTGTGAAGTCAAATTGGACGTGTGAAATCATAGAATAGAGGTGTGTAAAGTCATAGAATGGAGGTGTGTGAATTCATAGAATGAAGTTGTGTGAAGTCACAGAATGGAGGTGTGTGAAGTCACAGCATGGAGGTGTGTGAAGTCATAGAATGGAAGTGTGTAAAGTCATAGAATGGAGGTGTGTGAAGTCAGAATGGAGGTGTGTGAAGTCACCGAATGGAGGTGTGTGAACGCAGAATGGAGGTGTGAGAAGTCACAGAATGGAAGTTTGTGAAGTCATAGAATGGTGGTGTGTGAAGTCATAGAATGGATGTTTCTGAATTAAGAATGATGGTGTGTGAAGTCAGAATGGAGGTGTGTGAAGGCAAAATTGTGGTGTGTGAACTCATAGACTGGATGTTTCTGAACTCATAGAATTAAGGTGTGTGAAGTCGTGGAATGGAGGTGTATGAAGTCAAAGAATGGAGGTGTGTGAAGTCAAACAATGGTGGTGTGTGAAGTCACAGAATGGAGGTGTGTGAAGTCCCAGAATGGGAGTGTGTGAAGTCAAAACGGAGGTGTGTGAAGTCAAAGAATCTAGGTGTGTGAAGTCACAGAACGAAGGTGTGTGAAATCAAAATGTTGGTGTGTGAAGTCAAAAATGGATGTGTGTGAAGTCACAGAATGTAGGTGTGTGAAGTCAAAATGGAGGTGTGTGAAGTCAAAGAATGGAGGTGTGTGAACTCATAGAATGGAGGTGTGTGAAGTCATAGAATGGATGTGTGGGAAGTCATAGAATGGAGGTGTGTGAAGTCATAGAATGGAAGTGTGTGAAGTCATAGAATGGAGGTGTGTGTTGTCATAGAATGGAGGTGTGTGAAGTCATAGAATGGAGGTGGGTGAAGTCACGGAAGGGAGGTGTGTGAAGTCACCGATTGGATTTGTGTGAAGTCACAGAATGGAGGTGTGTGAAGTCACAGAATGGAGGTGTGTGAAATCACAGAATGGAGATGTGTGAAGTTAAAAAGGTGGTGTAAGAAGTCACAAATGTAAGTGTGTTAAGTCACAGAATGGAGGTGTGTGAAGTCTAAATGGAGGTGTGTGAAGTCAAAGAATATAGGTGTGTGAGGTCATCGAATGGAGGTGTGTGAAATCACAGAATGGAGGTGTGTGAAGTCAGAATAAAGGTGTGCGAAGTCATAGAATGGAGGTGTGTGAAGTCACAGAATGGAGGTGTGTGAAGTCATAAAATGGAGGTGGGTGAAGTCATAGAAAGAGATGTGGGAAGTCATAGAATGGAGGAGTGTGAAGTCCTAGAGTGGAGGTGAGTGAAGTCACATATTCGAGGTCTGTGAAGTCATAGAATGGAGGTGTGTGAAGTCAGAATGGAGGTGTGTGAAGTCATAGAATGGAGGTGTGTGAACTCATAGAATGGAGGTGTGTGATGTCACAAAGGAAGTATGTGAAGTCATAGAATTGACGTGTGTGAAGTCTCAGAATGGAGGTGTGAGAAGTCAAAATGGAGGTGTATGACGTCATAAAATGGAGGTGTGTGAAGTCATAGAATGGAGCTGTGTGAAATCATAGAATGGAGGTTCGTGGCTTCACAGAATGGAGGTGTGTGAACTCAGAATGGAGGTGTGTGAAGTCACAGAATGGAGGTGTGAGAAGTTACAGCATGGAGGTATGTGAAATCATAGAATGGAAGTGTGTGAAGTCATAGAATGGAGGTGTGTGAAGTCACAGAATGAAGGTGTGTGAAGTCATAGAATGGAGGAGTGTGAAGACACAGAAGGGAGGTGTGTGAAGTCACATAATGGAGGTGTGTGAAGTCAAAATGAAGGTGTGTGACGTCATAAACTGGAGGTGTGTGAAGTCATAGAATGGAGGTGTGTGAAATTATAGAATGGAGGTTTGTGAAGTCACAGAATGGAGTTGTGTGACGTCACAGAATGGAGGTTTGTGAAGTCATAGAATGGAGGTGTGTGAAGTCAAATTGGAGGGGTGTGAAGTCATAGAATGAAGGTGTGTGAAGTCAGAGAATGGAGGTGTGTGAAGTCACAGAATGGAGGTGTGTGAAGTCATAGAATGGAAGTGTGTAAAGTCATAGAATGGAGGTGCGTGAAGTCAGAATGGAGGTGTGTGAAGTCAATGAATGGAGGCGTGTGAACTCAGAATGGAGGTGTGTGAAGTCACAGAATGGAGGTTTTTGAAGTCATATAATGGAGGTGTGTGAAGTCATAGAATGGATGTTTCTGAATTAAGAATGAGGGTGTGTGAAGTCATAGAATGGAGGTGTTGAAGACAAAATTGTGGTGTGTGAACGCAAAGAATGGATGTTTCTGAACTCATAGAATGGAGTTGTGTGAAGTCGTGGAATGGAGGTGTGCGAAGTCAAAGAATGGAGGTGTGTGAAATCAAACAATGGTGGTGTGTGAAGTCACAGAATTGAGGTGTATGAAGTCCCAGAATGGAAGTGTGTGAAGTCAAAACGGAGGTGTGTGAAGTCAAAGAATGGAGGTGTGTGAAGTCACAAAATGGAGGTGTGTGAAATCAAAGTGGTGGTGTGTGAAGTCACAAATGGATGTGTGTGAAGTCACAGAATGTAGGTGTGTGAAGTCAAAATGGAGGTGTGTGAAGTCAAAGAATGGAGGTGTGTGAAATCATAGAATGGAGGTGTGTAAATTCAGAATGGCGGTGTGGGAAGTCAAAGAATGGAGGTGTGTGAAGTCACAGAATGGAGGTGTGTGAAGTCACAGAATGGAGGTGTGTGAAGACATAGAATGGAGGTGTGTGAAGTCAAAGAATGGAGGTGTGTGATATCATAATGGAGGTGTGTGAAGTCACAGAATGGAGGTGTGTGAAGTCAGAATGGAGGTGTGAAGTCATACAATAGAGGTGGGTGAAGTCATAGAAAGGAGGTGTGTGACGTCATAATGGAAGTGTGTGAATTCATAGTATGGAGGTGTGTGAAGTCAGAGAATGGAGGTGTGTGAAGTCATGGAATGGAGGTCTGTGAAGTCAAAGAATGGAGGTGTGTGACGTCATAGAAAGGAGGTCTCTGAAGTCATAGAATGGAGAAGTGTGAAGTCATTGAGTGCAGGTGAGTTAAGTCAGAGATTCGAGGTCTGTGAAGTCATAGAATGGAGGTGTGTGATGTCAGAATGCAGGTATGTGAAGTCATAGATGGAGTTGTGTGAAGTCATAGTATGGAGGTGTGTGAAATCATAGAATGGAGTTTTGAGAAGTCACAGAATGGAGCTGTGTGAATTCAGAATGGAGGTGTGTGAAGTCACAGAATGGAGCTGTGTGAATTCAGAATGGAGGTGTGTGAAGTCATAGAATGGAGGTGTGTGAAGTCACAGAATGGAGGTGTGTGAAGTCATAGAATGGAGGTTTGTGAAGTCACAGAATGGAGGTGTTTGAAGTCATAGAATGGAGGTGTGTGAAGTTATAGAATGGATGTTTGTAAAGTAAGAATGAAGTTGTGTGAAGTCATAGAATGGAGGTGTGTGACGTCAAAGAATGGAGGTGTGTGAAATCATAGAATGGAGGTGTGTAAATTCAGAATGGCGGTGTGGGAAGTCAAAGAATGGAGGTGTGTGAAGTCACAGAATGGAGGTGTGTGAAGTCACAGAATGGGGGTGTGTGAAGTCATAGAATGGAGGTGTGTGAAGTCATAGAATGGAGGTGTGTGATATCATAATGGAGGTGTGTGAAGTCACAGAATGGAGGTGTGTGAAGTCAGAATGGAGGTGTGAAGTCATAGAATAGAGGTGGGTGAAGTCATAGATAGGAGGTGTGTGACGTCATAATGGAAGTGTGTGAATTCATAGTATGGAGGTGTGTGAAGTCAGAGAATGGAGGTGTGTGAAGTCAAAATGGAGGTGTGTGAAGTCCTAAAATGGAGGTGTGTGAAGTCATAGAATGGAGGAGTGTGAAATTATAGAATGAAGGTTTGTGAAGTCACAGAATTGAGGTGTGTGAAGTCATAGAATGGAGGTGTGTGAAGTCAAAATGGAGGTGTGTGATGTCCTAAAGTGGAGGTGTGTGAAGTCATAGAATGGAGGTGTGTGAAATTATAGAATGAAGGTTTGTGAAGTCACAGAATTGAGGTGTGTGAAGTCATAGAATGGAGGTGTGTGAAGTCACAGAATGGAGGTGTGTGAAGTCATAGCATGGAGGTATGTGAAATCATGGAATGGAAGTGTGTGAAGTTATAGAATGGAGGTGTGTGAAGTCATACAATGAAAGTGTGTGAAGTCATAGAATGGAGGTGTGTGAATTCACAGAAGGGAGGTGTGTGGAGTCACATAATGAAGGTGTGTGAAGTCATAATGGAGGTGTGTGACGTCATAAAATGTAGGTGTGTGAAGTCATAGATTGGAGGTGTGTGAAATCATAGAATGGAGGTTTGCGAAGTCACAGAATGGAGGTGTGTGAAGTCATAGATTGGAGGTATGTGAAGTCAAATTGGAGAGGTGTGAAGTCGGAGAATGGAGGTGTGGGAAGTCACAGAATGGAGGTGGGTGAAGTCACAGAATGGAGGTGTGCGAAGTCAAAGAATGGAGGTGTGTGAAGTCACAGAATGGACGGGTATGAATTCATAGAATGGAGGTGTGTGAAGTCACAGAAGGGAGGTGTGTGGAGTCACATAATGAAGGTGTGTGAAGTCAAAATGGAGGTGTGTGACGTCATAAAATGTAGGTGTGTGAAGTCATAGATTGAAGGTGTGTGAAATCATAGAATGGAGGTTTGTGAAGTCACAGAATGGAGGTGTGTGAAGTCATAGAATGGAGGTATGTGAAGTCAAATTGGAGGGGTGTGAAGTCGGAGAATGGAGGTGTGTGAAGTCACAGAATGGAGCTGTGTGAAGTCACAGAATGGAGGTGTGTGAAATCACAGAATGGAGGTGTGTGAAGTCATAGAATGGAGGTGTGTGAAGTCAGAATGGAGGTGTGTGAAGTCACAGAATTGAGGTGTGTGAAGTCACAGAATGGAGGTGTGTGAAGTCAGCACGAAGGTGTGTGAAGTCACAGAATGGAGGTGTGAGAAGTCAAAATGGAGGTGTGTGACGTCATAAAATGGAGGTGTGTGAAGTCATAGATTGGAGGTGTGTGAAATCATAGAATGGAGGTTTGTGAAGTCACAGAATGGAGGTGTGTGAAGTCACAGAATGGAGGTTTGTGAAGTCATAGAATGGAGGTAGGTGAAGTCACAGAATGGAGGTGTGTGTAGTCACAGAATGGAGGTGTGTGAACTCAGAATGGAGATGTGTGAAGTCACAGAATGGAGTTGTGTGAAGTCATAGAATTGAGGTGTGTGAAATCACAGAATGGAGGTGTGTGAATGCATATAATGGAGGTGTGACATCTCAGAATGGAGGTGTGTGAAATCGCAAAATGGAGGTTTGTGAGGTCACAGAATGGAGGTGTGTGAACTCACAGTGCAGGTGTGTGAAGTCACGGAATGGCGGTGTGTGAAGTCAAGAATGGAAGTGTGTAAAGTCATAGAATGGAGGTGTGTGAAGTCACAGAAGCGAGGTGTGTGGAGTCTCATAATGGAGGTGTGTGAAGTCAAAATGGAGGTGGGTGACATCATAAAATCGAGGTGTGTGAAGTCATAGAGTGGAGATCTGTGAAATCATAGAATGGAGTTTTGTGAAGTCACACAATGGAGCTGTGTGAATACAGATTGGAGGAGTGTGAAGTCATAAAATGGAGGTGGGTGAAGTCATATAAAGGAGATGAGGGAAGTCATAGAATGGAGGAGTGTGAAGTCATAGAGTGGAGGTGAGTGAAGTCACATATTCAAGGTCTGTGAAGTCATAGAATGGAGGTGTGTGAAGTCAGAATTGAGGTGTGTGAAGTCATAGAATGGAGGTGTGTGAACTCATAGAATGGAGCTGTATGACGTCACAAAAGAAGTGTGTGAAGTCATAGAATGGAAGTGTGTGACGTCAAAGAATGGAGGTGTGTGATATCAGAATGGAAGTGTGCGAAGTTATAAAATAGAGGTGTGTGAAGTCAGAATGGAGGTGTGTGAAGTCATAGAATGGAGGTTTGTGAAGTCAGAATGGAGGTGTGTGAACTCATAGAATGGAGGTGTGTGACGTCACAATGGAAGTGTGTGAAGTCATAGAATGGAGGTGTGTGAAGTCATAGAATGGAGGTGTGTGAAGTTAGAATGGAGGTGTGTGGAGTCTCAGAATTGAGGTGTGTGAACACAGAATGGAGGTGTGTGAAGTCAAAGAATGTAGGTGTGTGAAGTCATAGAATGGAGGTGTGTGAAGTCATAGAATGTATGTTTGTGAAGTAAGAATGAAGGTGTGTGAAGACATAGAATGGAGGTGTGTGAAGTCACAGAATGGAGGTGTGTGAAGTCATAGATTGTAGGTGTGTGAAGACATAGAATGGAGGTGTGTGAAGTTATATAATGGAGGTGTGTGAAGTCACAGAATGGATGTGTGTGAAGACAGAATGGAGGTGTGAAGTCATAGAATGGAGGTGGGTGAAGTCATAGAATGGAGGTGTGTGAAATCATAGAATGGAGGTGTGTGAAGTCACAGAATGGAGGTGTGGGAAGTCACAGAATGGAGGTGTGTGACGTCACAGAATGGAGGTGTGTGAAGTCAGAATGGAGGTGTGTAAAGTCACAGAATGGAGGTGTGTGAAGTCATAGAATTGAAGTGTGTGAAGTGATAGAATGGAGGTGTGTGAAGTCACAGAATGGACGGTATGAAGTCATAGAATGGAGGTGTGTGAAATCACAGAATTGAGGTGTTTGAAGTCATATATTGGAGGTGTGTGAAGTCAAAATGGATGTGTGAAGTCATAGAATGGAGGTGTTTGAAATCACAGAATGAGGGTGTGTGAGGTCATAGAATGGAGGTGTGTAAAGTCACAGAATGGAGGTGTATGAAGTCATAAAATGGAGGTGGGTGAAGTCATAGAAAGGAGATGTGGGAAGTCATAGAATGGAGGAGTGTGAAGTCCTAAAGTGGAGGTGAGTGAAGTCACATATTCGAGGTCTGTGAAGTCATAGAATGGAGGTGTGTGAACACAGAATGGAGGTGTGTGAAGTCACAGAATGGAGGTGTGTGAAGTCATAGAATGGAAGTGTGTGAAGTCATAGAATGGAGGTGTGTGAAGTCAGAATGGAGGTGTGTGAAGTCACCGAATGGAGGTGTGTGAACGCAGAATGGAGGTGTGAGAAGTCACAGAATGGAAGTTTGTGAAGTCATAGAATGGAGGTGTGTGAAGTCATAGAATGGATGTTTCTGAATTAAGAATGAAGGTGTGTGAAGTCATAGAATGGAGGTGTGTGAAGGCAAAATTGTGGTGTGTGAACTCATAGACTGGATGTTTCTGAACTCATAGAATGAAGGTGTGTGAAGTCGTGGAATGGAGGTGTATGAAGTCAAAGAAGGGAGGTGTGTGACGTCACTAAGGAAGTGTATGAAGTCGTAGAATGGAAGTGTGTGAAGTCACAGAATGGAGGTGTGAGAAGTCAAAATGGAGGTGTGTGACGTCATAAAATGGAGGTGTGTGAAGTCATAGAATGGAGCTGTGTGAAATCATAGAATGGAGGTTTGTGAAGTCACAGAATGGAGGGGTGTGAACTCAGCATG
The DNA here is from genome assembly GCA_024803745.1 of Megascapheus bottae. Taxonomy (NCBI): domain Eukaryota; kingdom Metazoa; phylum Chordata; class Mammalia; order Rodentia; family Geomyidae; genus Megascapheus; species Megascapheus bottae. The sequence goes on along the minus strand of JANJXV010001568.1, from coordinate 62,327 downwards.
GAGGTGTGTGAAGTCACAGAATGGAGGTGTGTGAAGTCACAGCATGGAGGTATGTGAAATCATAGAATGGAAGTGTGTGAAGTCATAGAATGGAGTTATGTGAATCACAGAATGAAGGTGTGTGAAGTCATAGAATGGAGGTGTGTGAAGACACAGAAGGGAGGTGTGTGAAGTGACATAATGGAGGTGTGTGACGTCAAAATGGAGGTGTGTGACGTCATAAAATGGAGGTGTGTGAAGTCATAGAATAGAGGTGTGTGAAATCATAGAATGGAGGTTTGTGAAGTCACAGATTGAAGGTGTGTGACGTCACAGAATAGAGGTTTGTGAAGTCATAGAATGGAGGTATGTGAGGTCAAATTGGAGGGGTGTGAAGTCGGGAATGTTGGTGTGTGAAGTCACATAATGGAGGTGGGTGAAGTCACAGAATGGAGGTGTGTGAAGTCATAGAATGGAGGTGTGTGAAGTCACAGAATGGACGGGTATGAAGTCATAGAATGGAGGTGTGTGAAGTCACAGAATTGAGGTGTTTGAAGTCATATATTTTATATGTGTGAAGTCAAATTGGACGTGTGAAATCATAGAATAGAGGTGTGTGAAGTCATAGAATGGAGGTGTGTGAATTCATAGAATGAAGTTGTGTGAAGTCACAGAATGGAGGTGTGTGAAGTCACAGCATGGAGGTGTGTGAAGTCATAGAATGGAAGTGTGTAAAGTCATAGAATGGAGGTGTGTGAAGTCAGAATGGAGGTGTGTGAAGTCACCGAATGGAGGTGTGTGAACGCAGAATGGAGGTGTGAGAAGTCACAGAATGGAAGTTTGTGAAGTCATAGAATGGTGGTGTGTGAAGTCATAGAATGGATGTTTCTGAATTAAGAATGATGGTGTGTGAAGTCAGAATGGAGGTGTGTGAAGGCAAAATTGTGGTGTGTGAACTCATAGACTGGATGTTTCTGAACTCATAGAATTAAGGTGTGTGAAGTCGTGGAATGGAGGTGTATGAAGTCAAAGAATGGAGGTGCGTGAAGTCATAGCATGGAGGTATGTGAAATCATAGAATGGAAGTGTGTGAAGTCATAGAATGGAGGTGTGTGAAGTCAAAACGGAGGTGTGTGAAGTCAAAGAATCTAGGTGTGTGAAGTCACAGAACGGAGGTGTGTGAAATCAAAATGTTGGTGTGTGAAGTCAAAAATGGATGTGTGTGAAGTCACAGAATGTAGGTGTGTGAAGTCAAAATGGAGGTGTGTGAAGTCAAAGAATGGAGGTGTGTGAACTCATAGAATGGAGGTGTGTGAAGTCATAGAATGGATGTGTGGGAAGTCATAGAATGGAGGTGTGTGAAGTCATAGAATGGAAGTGTGTGAAGTCATAGAATGGAGGTGTGTGATGTCATAGAATGGAGGTGTGTGAAGTCATAGAATGGAGGTGGGAGAAGTCACGGAAGGGAGGTGTGTGAAGTCACAGATTGGATTTGTGTGAAGTCACAGAATGGAGGTGTGTGAAATCACAGAATGGAGATGTGTGAAGTCAAAAAGGTGGTGTGAGAAGTCACAAATGTAAGTGTGTGAAGTCACAGAATGTAGGTGTGTGAAGTCTAAATGGAGGTGTGTGAAGTCAAAGAATATAGGTGTGTGAGGTCATCGAATGGAGGTGTGTGAAATCACAGAATGGAGGTGTGTGAAGTCAGAATAAAGGTGTGCGAAGTCATAGAATGGAGGTGTGTGAAGTGACAGAATGGAGGTGTGTGAAGTCATAAAATGGAGGTGGGTGAAGTCATAGAAAGAGATGTGGGAAGTCATAGAATGGAGGAGTGTGAAGTCCTAGAGTGGAGGTGAGTGAAGTCACATATTCGAGGTCTGTGAAGTCATAGAATGGAGGTGTGTGAAGTCAGAATCGAGGTGTGTGAAGTCATAGAATGGAGGTGTGTGAACTCATAGAATGGAGGTGTGTGATGTCACAAAGGAAGTATGTGAAGTCATAGAATTGACGTGTGTGAAGTCTCAGAATGGAGGTGTGAGAAGTCAAAATGGAGGTGTATGACGTCATAAAATGGAGGTGTGTGAAGTCATAGAATGGAGCTGTGTGAAATCATAGAATGGAGGTTCGTGACTTCACAGAATGGAGGTGTATGAACTCAGAATGGAGGTGTGTGAAGTCACAGAATGGAGGTGTGAGAAGTTACAGCATGGAGGTATGTGAAATCATAGAATGGAAGTGTGTGAAGTCATAGAATGGAGGTGTGTGAAGTCACAGAATGAAGGTGTGTGAAGTCATAGAATGGAGGAGTGTGAAGACACAGAAGGGAGGTGTGTGAAGTCACATAATGGAGGTGTGTGAAGTCAAAATGAAGGTGTGTGACGTCATAAACTGGAGGTGTGTGAAGTCATAGAATGGAGGTGTGTGAAATTATAAAATGGAGGTTTGTGAAGTCACAGAATGGAGTTGTGTGACGTCACAGAATGGAGGTTTGTGAAGTCATAGAATGGAGGTGTGTGAAGTCAAATTGGAGGGGTGTGAAGTCATAGAATGAAGGTGTGTGAAGTCAGAGAATGGAGGTGTGTGAAGTCACAGAATGGATGTGTGTGAAGTCATAGAATGGAAGTGTGTAAAGTCATAGAATGGAGGTGCGTGAAGTCAGAATGGAGGTGTGTGAAGTCAATGAATGGAGGCGTGTGAACTCAGAATGGAGGTGTGTGAAGTCACAGAATGGAGGTTTTTGAAGTCATAGAATGGAGGTGTGTGAAGTCATAGAATGGATGTTTCTGAATTAAGAATGAGGGTGTGTGAAGTCATAGAATGGAGGTGTTGAAGACAAAATTGTGGTGTGTGAACTCAAAGAATGGATGTTTCTGAACTCATAGAATGGAGTTGTGTGAAGTCGTGGAATGGAGGTGTGTGAAGTCAAAGAATGGAGGTGTGTGAAATCAAACAATGGTGGTGTGTGAAGTCACAGAATTGAGGTGTGTGAAGTCCCAGAATGGAAGTGTGTGAAGTCAAAACGGAGGTGTGTGAAGTCAAAGAATGGAGGTGTGTGAAGTCACAGAATGGAGGTGTGTGAAATCAAAATGGTGGTGTGTGAAGTCACAAATGGATGTGTGTGAAGTCACAGAATGTAGGTGTGTGAAGTCAAAATGGAGGTGTGTGAAGTCAAAGAATGGAGGTATGTGAACTCATAGAATGGAGGTGTGTGAAGTCATAGAATGGATGTGTGTGAAGTCATGGAATGGAGGTGTGTGAAGTCAAAGAATGGAGGTATGTGACGTCATAGAAAGGAGGTCTGTGAAGTCATAGAATGGAGAAGTGTGAAGTCATTGAGTGCAGGTGAGTTAAGTCAGAGATTCGAGGTCTGTGAAGTCATAGAATGGAGGTGTGTGATGTCAGAATGCAGGTATGTGAAGTCATAGATGGAGTTGTGTGAAGTCATAGTATGGAGGTGTGTGAAATCATAGAATGGAGTTTTGAGAAGTCACAGAATGGAGCTGTGTGAATTCAGAATGGAGGTGTGTGAAGTCACAGAATGGAGCTGTGTGAATTCAGAATGGAGGTGTGTGAAGTCATAGAATGGAGGTGTGTGAAGTCACAGAATGGAGGTGTGTGAAGTCATAGAATGGAGGTTTGTGAAGTCACAGATTGGAGGTGTTTGAAGTCATAGAATGGAGGTGTGTGAAGTTATAGAATAGATGTTTGTAAAGTAAGAATGAAGTTGTGTGAAGTCATAGAATGGAGGTGTGTGACGTCAAAGAATGGAGGTGTGTGAAATCATAGAATGGAGGTGTGTAAATTCAGAATGGCGGTGTGGGAAGTCAAAGAATGGAGGTGTGTGAAGTCACAGAATGGAGGTGTGTGAAGTCACAGAATGGGGGTGTGTGAAGCCATAGAATGGAGGTGTGTGAAGTCATAGAATGTAGGTGTGTGATATCATAATGGAGGTGTGTGAAGTCACAGAATGGAGGTGTGTGAAGTCAGAATGGAGGTGTGAAGTCATAGAATAGAGGTGGGTGAAGTCATAGAAAGGAGGTGTGTGACGTCATAATGGAAGTGTGTGAATTCATAGTATGGAGGTGTGTGAAGTCAGAGAATGGAGGTGTGTGAAGTCATGGAATGGAGGTGTGTGAAGTCAAAGAATGGAGGTGTGTGAAATCAAACAATGGTGGTGTGTGAAGTCACAGAATTGAGGTGTGTGAAGTCCCAGAATGGAAGTGTGTGAAGTCAAAACGGAGGTGTGTGAAGTCAAAGAATGGAGGTGTGTGAAGTCACAGAATGGAGGTGTGTGAAATCAAAATGGTGGTGTGTGAAGTCACAAATGGATGTGTGTGAAGTCACAGAATGTAGGTGTGTGAAGTCAAAATGGAGGTGTGTGAAGTCAAAGAATGGAGGTATGTGAACTCATAGAATGGAGGTGTGTGAAGTCATAGAATGGATGTGTGTGAAGTCATGGAATGGAGGTGTGTGAAGTCAAAGAATGGAGGTATGTGACGTCATAGAAAGGAGGTCTGTGAAGTCATAGAATGGAGAAGTGTGAAGTCATTGAGTGCAGGTGAGTTAAGTCAGAGATTCGAGGTCTGTGAAGTCATAGAATGGAGGTGTGTGATGTCAGAATGCAGGTATGTGAAGTCATAGATGGAGTTGTGTGAAGTCATAGTATGGAGGTGTGTGAAATCATAGAATGGAGTTTTGAGAAGTCACAGAATGGAGCTGTGTGAATTCAGAATGGAGGTGTGTGAAGTCACAGAATGGAGCTGTGTGAATTCAGAATGGAGGTGTGTGAAGTCATAGAATGGAGGTGTGTGAAGTCACAGAATGGAGGTGTGTGAAGTCATAGAATGGAGGTTTGTGAAGTCACAGATTGGAGGTGTTTGAAGTCATAGAATGGAGGTGTGTGAAGTTATAGAATAGATGTTTGTAAAGTAAGAATGAAGTTGTGTGAAGTCATAGAATGGAGGTGTGTGACGTCAAAGAATGGAGGTGTGTGAAATCATAGAATGGAGGTGTGTAAATTCAGAATGGCGGTGTGGGAAGTCAAAGAATGGAGGTGTGTGAAGTCACAGAATGGAGGTGTGTGAAGTCACAGAATGGGGGTGTGTGAAGCCATAGAATGGAGGTGTGTGAAGTCATAGAATGTAGGTGTGTGATATCATAATGGAGGTGTGTGAAGTCACAGAATGGAGGTGTGTGAAGTCAGAATGGAGGTGTGAAGTCATAGAATAGAGGTGGGTGAAGTCATAGAAAGGAGGTGTGTGACGTCATAATGGAAGTGTGTGAATTCATAGTATGGAGGTGTGTGAAGTCAGAGAATGGAGGTGTGTGAAGTCATGGAATGGAGGTGTGTGAAGTCAAAGAATGGAGGTGTGTGACGTCATAGAAAGGAGGTCTCTGAAGTCATAGAATGGAGAAGTGTGAAGTCATTGAGTGCAGGTGAGTTAAGTCAGAGATTCGAGGTCTGTGAAGTCATAGAATGGAGGTGTGTGATGTCAGAATGCAGGTATGTGAAGTCATAGATGGAGTTGTGTGAAGTCATAGTATGGAGGTGTGTGAAATCATAGAATGGAGTTTTGAGAAGTCACAGAATGGAGCTGTGTGAATTCAGAATGGAGGTGTGTGAAGTCACAGAATGGAGCTGTGTGAATTCAGAATGGAGGTGTGTGAAGTCATAGGATGGAGGTGTGTGAAGTCACAGAATGGAGGTGTGTGAAGTCATAGAATGGAGGTTTGTGAAGTCACAGAATGGAGGTGTTTGAAGTCATAGAATGGAGGTGTGTGAAGTTATAGAATGGATGTTTGTAAAGTAAGAATGAAGTTGTGTGAAGTCATAGAATGGAGGTGTGTGACGTCAAAGAATGGAGGTGTGTGAAATCATAGAATGGAGGTGTGTAAATTCAGAATGGCGGTGTGGGAAGTCAAAGAATGGAGGTGTGTGAAGTCACAGAATGGAGGTGTGTGAAGTCACCGAATGGGGGTGTGTGAAGTCATAGAATGGAGGTGTGTGAAGTCATAGAATGGAGGTGTGTGATATCATAATGGAGGTGTGTGAAGTCACAGAATGGAGGTGTGTGAAGTCAGAATGGAGGTGTGAAGTCATAGAATAGAGGTGGGTGAAGTCATAGATAGGAGGTGTGTGACGTCATAATGGAAGTGTGTGAATTCATAGTATGGAGGTGTGTGAAGTCAGAGAATGGAGGTGTGTGAAGTCAAAATGGAGGTGTGTGAAGTCCTAAAATGGAGGTGTGTGAAGTCATAGAATGGAGGAGTGTGAAATTATAGAATGAAGGTTTGTGAAGTCACAGAATTGAGGTGTGTGAAGTCATAGAATGGAGGTGTGTGAAGTCAAAATGGAGGTGTGTGATGTCCTAAAGTGGAGGTGTGTGAAGTCATAGAATGGAGGTGTGTGAAATTATAGAATGAAGGTTTGTGAAGTCACAGAATTGAGGTGTGTGAAGTCATAGAATGGAGGTGTGTGAAGTCACAGAATGGAGGTGTGTGAAGTCATAGCATGGAGGTATGTGAAATCATGGAATGGAAGTGTGTGAAGTCATAGAATGGAGGTGTGTGAAGTCATACAATGAAGGTGTGTGAAGTCATAGAATGGAGGTGTGTGAATTCACAGAAGGGAGGTGTGTGGAGTCACATAATGGAGGTGTGTGAAGTCAAAATGGAGGTGTGTGACGTCATAAAATGTAGGTGTGTGAAGTCATAGATTGGAGGTGTGTGAAATCATAGAATGGAGGTTTGCGAAGTCACAGAATGGAGGTGTGTGAAGTCATAGATTGGAGGTATGTGAAGTCAAATTGGAGAGGTGTGAAGTCGGAGAATGGAGGTGTGGGAAGTCACAGAATGGAGGTGGGTGAAGTCACAGAATGGAGGTGTGTGAAGTCAAAGAATGGAGGTGTGTGAAGTCACAGAATGGACGGGTATGAATTCATAGAATGGAGGTGTGTGAAGTCACAGAAGGGAGGTGTGTGGAGTCACATAATGAAGGTGTGTGAAGTCAAAATGGAGGTGTGTGAAGTCATAAAATGTAGGTGTGTGAAGTCATAGATTGAAGGTGTGTGAAATCATAGAATGGAGGTTTGTGAAGTCACAGAATGGAGGTGTGTGAAGTCATAGAATGGAGGTATGTGAAGTCAAATTGGAGGGGTGTGAAGTCGGAGAATGGAGGTGTGTGAAGTCACAGAATGGAGCTGTGTGAAGTCACAGAATGGAGGTGTGTGAAATCACAGAATGGAGGTGTGTGAAGTCATAGAATGGAGGTGTGTGAAGTCAGCATGAAGGTGTGTGAAGTCACAGAATGGAGGTGTGAGAAGTCAAATGGAGGTGTGTGATGTCATAAAATGGAGGTGTGTGAAGTCATAGATTGGAGGTGTGTGAAATCATAGAATGGAGGTTTGTGAAGTCACAGAATGGAGGTGTGTGAAGTCACAGAATGGAGGTTTGTGAAGTCATAGAATGGAGGTAGGTGAAGTCACAGAATGGAGGTGTGTGAAGTCACAGAATGGAGGTGTGTGAACTCAGAATGGAGATGTGTGAAGTCACAGAATGGAGTTGTGTGAAGTCATAGAATTGAGGTGTGTGAAATCACAGAATGGAGGTGTGTGAATGCATATAATGGAGGTGTGACATCTCAGAATGGAGGTGTGTGAAATCGCAAAATGGAGGTTTGTGAGGTCACAGAATGGAGGTGTGTGAACTCACAGTGCAGGTGTGTGAAGTCACGGAATGGCGGTGTGTGAAGTCAAGAATGGAAGTGTGTAAAGTCATAGAATGGAGGTGTGTGAAGTCACAGAAGCGAGGTGTGTGGAGTCTCATAATGGAGGTGTGTGAAGTCAAAATGGAGGTGGGTGACATCATAAAATGGAGGTGTGTGAAGTCATAGAGTGGAGATGTGTGAAATCATAGAATGGAGTTTTGTGAAGTCACACAATGGAGCTCTGTGAATACAGATTGGAGGAGTGTGAAGTCATAAAATAGAGGTGGGTGAAGTCATATAAAGGAGATGTGGGAAGTCATAGAATGGAGGAGTGTGAAGTCATAGAGTGGAGGTGAGTGAAGTCACATATTCAAGGTCTGTGAAGTCATAGAATGGAGGTGTGTGAAGTCAGAATTGAGGTGTGTGAAGTCATAGAATGGAGGTGTGTGAACTCATAGAATGGAGCTGTATGACGTCACAAAAGAAGTGTGTGAAGTCATAGAATGGAAGTGTGTGACGTCAAAGAATGGAGGTCTGTGATATCAGAATGGAGGTGTGCGAAGTTATAAAATAGAGGTGTGTGAAGTCAGAATGGAGGTGTGTGAAGTCATAGAATGGAGGTTTGTGAAGTCAGAATGGAGGTGTGTGAACTCATAGAATGGAGGTGTGTGACGTCACAATGGAAGTGTGTGAAGTCATAGAATGGAGGTGTGTGAAGTCATAGAATGGAGGTTTGTGAAGTTAGAATGGAGGTGTGTGGAGTCTCAGAATTGAGGTGTGTGAACACAGAATGGAGATGTGTGAAGTCAAAAAATGTAGGTGTGTGAAGTCATAGAATGGAGGTGTGTGAAGTCATAGAATGTATGTTTGTGAAGTAAGAATGAAGGTGTGTGAAGACATAGAATGGAGGTGTGTGAAGTCACAGAATGGAGGTGTGTGAAGTCATAGATTGGAGGTGTGTGAAGACATAGAATGGAGGTGTGTGAAATTATATAATGGAGGTGTGTGAAGTCACAGAATGGATGTGTGTGAAGACAGAATGGAGGTGTGAAGTCATAGAATGGAGGTGGGTGAAGTCATAGAATGGAGGTGTGTGAAATCATAGAATGGAGGTGTGTGAAGTCACAGAATGGAGGTGTGGGAAGTCACAGAATGGGGGTGTGTGACGTCACAGAATGGAGGTGTGTGAAGTCAGAATGGAGGTGTGTAAAGTCACAGAATGGAGGTGTGTGAAGTCATAGAATTGAAGTGTGTGAAGTGATAGAATGGAGGTGTGTGAAGTCACAGAATGGACGGTATGAAGTCATGGAATGGAGGTGTGTGAAATCACAGAATTGAGGTGTTTGAAGTCATATATTGGAGGTGTGTGAAGTCAAAATGGATGTGTGAAGTCATAGAATGGAGGTGTTTGAAATCACAGAATGAGGGTGTGTGAGGTCATAGAATGGAGGTGTGTAAAGTCACAGAATGGAGGTGTATGAAGTCATAAAATGGAGGTGGGTGAAGTCATAGAAAGGAGATGTGGGAAGTCATAGAATGGAGGAGTGTGAAGTCCTAAAGTGGAGGTGAGTGAAGTCACATATTCGAGGTCTGTGAAGTCATAGAATGGAGGTGTGTGAACACAGAATGGAGGTGTGTGAAGTCACAGAATGGAGGTGTGTGAAGTCATAGAATGGAAGTGTGTGAAGTCATAGAATGGAGGTGTGTGAAGTCAGAATGGAGGTGTGTGAAGTCACCGAATGGAGGTGTGTGAACGCAGAATGGAGGTGTGAGAAGTTTCAGAATGGAAGTTTGTGAAGTCATAGAATGGAGGTGTGTGAAGTCATAGAATGGATGTTTCTGAATTAAGAATGAAGGTGTGTGAAGTCATAGAATGGAGGTGTGTGAAGGCAAAATTGTGGTGTGTGAACTCATAGACTGGATGTTTCTGAACTCATAGAATGAAGGTGTGTGAAGTCGTGGAATGGAGGTGTATGAAGTCAAAGAATGGAGGTGTGTGACGTCACTAAGGAAGTGTGTGAAGTCGTAGAATGGAAGTGTGTGAAGTCACAGAATGGAGGTGTGAGAAGTCAAAATGGAGGTGTGTGACGTCATAAAATGGAGGTGTGTGAAGTCATAGAATGGAGCTGTGTGAAATCATAGAATGGAGGTTTGTGAAGTCACAGAATGGAGGGGTGTGAACTCAGCATGGAGGTGTGTGAAGTCACAGAATGGAGGTGTGTGAAGTCACAGCATGGAGGTATGTGAAATCATAGAATGGAAGTGTGTGAAGTCATAGAATGGAGTTATGTGAATCACAGAATGAAGGTGTGTGAAGTCATAGAATGGAGGTGTGTGAAGACACAGAAGGGAGGTGTGTGAAGTGACATAATGGAGGTGTGTGACGTCAAAATGGAGGTGTGTGACGTCATAAAATGGAGGTGTGTGAAGTCATAGAATAGAGGTGTGTGAAATCATAGAATGGAGGTTTGTGAAGTCACAGATTGGAGGTGTGTGACGTCACAGAATAGAGGTTTGTGAAGTCATAGAATGGAGGTATGTGAGGTCAAATTGGAGGGGTGTGAAGTCGGGAATGTTGGTGTGTGAAGTCACATAATGGAGGTGGGTGAAGTCACAGAATGGAGGTGTGTGAAGTCATAGAATGGAGGTGTGTGAAGTCACAGAATGGACGGGTATGAAGTCATAGAATGGAGGTGTGTGAAGTCACAGAATTGAGGTGTTTGAAGTCATATATTTTATATGTGTGAAGTCAAATTGGACGTGTGAAATCATAGAATAGAGGTGTGTGAAGTCATAGAATGGAGGTGTGTGAATTCATAGAATGAAGTTGTGTGAAGTCACAGAATGGAGGTGTGTGAAGTCACAGCATGGAGGTGTGTGAAGTCATAGAATGGAAGTGTGTAAAGTCATAGAATGGAGGTGTGTGAAGTCAGAATGGAGGTGTGTGAAGTCACCGAATGGAGGTGTGTGAACGCAGAATGGAGGTGTGAGAAGTCACAGAATGGAAGTTTGTGAAGTCATAGAATGGTGGTGTGTGAAGTCATAGAATGGATGTTTCTGAATTAAGAATGATGGTGTGTGAAGTCAGAATGGAGGTGTGTGAAGGCAAAATTGTGGTGTGTGAACTCATAGACTGGATGTTTCTGAACTCATAGAATTAAGGTGTGTGAAGTCGTGGAATGGAGGTGTATGAAGTCAAAGAATGGAGGTGCGTGAAGTCATAGCATGGAGGTATGTGAAATCATAGAATGGAAGTGTGTGAAGTCATAGAATGGAGGTGTGTGAAGTCAAAACGGAGGTGTGTGAAGTCAAATAATCTAGGTGTGTGAAGTCACAGAACGGAGGTGTGTGAAATCAAAATGTTGGTGTGTGAAGTCAAAAATGGATGTGTGTGAAGTCACAGAATGTAGGTGTGTGAAGTCAAAATGGAGGTGTGTGAAGTCAAAGAATGGAGGTGTGTGAACTCATAGAATGGAGGTGTGTGAAGTCATAGAATGGATGTGTGGGAAGTCATAGAATGGAGGTGTGTGAAGTCATAGAATGGAAGTGTGTGAAGTCATAGAATGGAGGTGTGTGATGTCATAGAATGGAGGTGTGTGAAGTCATAGAATGGAGGTGGGTGAAGTCACGGAAGGGAGGTGTGTGAAGTCACAGATTGGATTTGTGTGAAGTCACAGAATGGAGGTGTGTGAAGTCACAGAATGGAGGTGTGTGAAATCACAGAATGGAGATGTGTGAAGTCAAAAAGGTGGTGTGAGAAGTCACAAATGTAAGTGTGTGAAGTCACAGAATGGAGGTGTGTGAAGTCTAAATGGAGGTGTGTGAAGTCAAAGAATATAGGTGTGTGAGGTCATCGAATGGAGGTGTGTGAAATCACAGAATGGAGGTGTGTGAAGTCAGAATAAAGGTGTGCGAAGTCATAGAATGGAGGTGTGTGAAGTCACAGAATGGAGGTGTGTGAAGTCATAAAATGGAGGTGGGTGAAGTCATAGAAAGAGATGTGGGAAGTCATAGAATGGAGGAGTGTGAAGTCCTAGAGTGGAGGTGAGTGAAGTCACATATTCGAGGTCTGTGAAGTCATAGAATGGAGGTGTGTGAAGTCAGAATCGAGTTGTGTGAAGTCATAGAATGGAGGTGTGTGAACTCATAGAATGGAGGTGTGTGATGTCACAAAGGAAGTATGTGAAGTCATAGAATTGACGTGTGTGAAGTCTCAGAATGGAGGTGTGAGAAGTCAAAATGGAGGTGTATGACGTCATAAAATGGAGGTGTGTGAAGTCATAGAATGGAGCTGTGTGAAATCATAGAATGGAGGTTCGTGAATTCACAGAATGGAGGTGTGTGAACTTAGAAAGGAGGTGTGTGAAGTCACAGAATGGAGGTGTGAGAAGTTACAGCATGGAGGTATGTGAAATCATAGAATGGAAGTGTGTGAAGTCATAGAATGGAGGTGTGTGAAGTCACAGAATGAAGGTGTGTGAAGTCATAGAATTGAGGAGTGTGAAGACACAGAAGGGAGGTGTGTGAAGTCACATAATGGAGGTGTGTGAAGTCAAAATGAAGGTGTGTGACGTCATAAACTTGAGGTGTGTGAAGTCATAGAATGGAGGTGTGTGAAATTATAAAATGGAGGTTTGTGAAGTCACAGAATGGAGTTGTGTGACGTCACAGAATGGAGGTTTGTGAAGTCATAGAATGGAGGTGTGTGAAGTCAAATTGGAGGGGTGTGAAGTCATAGAATGAAGGTGTGTGAAGTCAGAGAATGGAGGTGTGTGAAGTCACAGAATGGATGTGTGTGAAGTCATAGAATGGAAGTGTGTAAAGTCATAGAATGGAGGTGCGTGAAGTCAGAATGGAGGTGTGTGAAGTCAATGAATGGAGGCGTGTGAACTCAGAATGGAGGTGTGTGAAGTCACAGAATGGAGGTTTTTGAAGTCATAGAATGGAGGTGTGTGAAGTCATAGAATGGATGTTTCTGAATTAAGAATGAGGGTGTGTGAAGTCATAGAATGGAGGTGTTGAAGACAAAATTGTGGTGTGTGAACTCAAAGAATGGATGTTTCTGAACTCATAGAATGGAGTTGTGTGAAGTCGTGGAATGGAGGTGTGTGAAGTCAAAGAATGGAGGTGTGTGAAATCAAACAATGGTGGTGTGTGAAGTCACAGAATTGAGGTGTGTGAAGTCCCAGAATGGAAGTGTGTGAAGTCAAAACGGAGGTGTGTGAAGTCAAAGAATGGAGGTGTGTGAAGTCACAGAATGGAGGTGTGTGAAATCAAAATGGTGGTGTGTGAAGTCACAAATGGATGTGTGTGAAGTCACAGAATGTAGGTGTGTGAAGTCAAAATGGAGGTGTGTGAAGTCAAAGAATGGAGGTATGTGAACTCATAGAATGGAGGTGTGTGAAGTCATAGAATGGATGTGTGTGAAGTCATGGAATGGAGGTGTGTGAAGTCAAAGAATGGAGGTATGTGACGTCATAGAAAGGAGGTTTGTGAAGTCATAGAATGGAGAAGTGTGAAGTCATTGAGTGCAGGTGAGTTAAGTCAGAGATTCGAGGTCTGTGAAGTCATAGAATGGAGGTGTGTGATGTCAGAATGCAGGTATGTGAAGTCATAGATGGAGTTGTGTGAAGTCATAGTATGGAGGTGTGTGAAATCATAGAATGGAGTTTTGAGAAGTCACAGAATGGAGCTGTGTGAATTCAGAATGGAGGTGTGTGAAGTCACAGAATGGAGCTGTGTGAATTCAGAATGGAGGTGTGTGAAGTCATAGAATGGAGGTGTGTGAAGTCACAGAATGGAGGTGTGTGAAGTCATAGAATGGAGGTTTGTGAAGTCACAGATTGGAGGTGTTTGAAGTCATAGAATGGAGGTGTGTGAAGTTATAGAATAGATGTTTGTAAAGTAAGAATGAAGTTGTGTGAAGTCATAGAATGGAGGTGTGTGACGTCAAAGAATGGAGGTGTGTGAAATCATAGAATGGAGGTGTGTAAATTCAGAATGGCGGTGTGGGAAGTCAAAGAATGGAGGTGTGTGAAGTCACAGAATGGAGGTGTGTGAAGTCACAGAATGGGGGTGTGTGAAGCCATAGAATGGAGGTGTGTGAAGTCATAGAATGTAGGTGTGTGATATCATAATGGAGGTGTGTGAAGTCACAGAATGGAGGTGTGTGAAGTCAGAATGGAGGTGTGAAGTCATAGAATAGAGGTGGGTGAAGTCATAGAAAGGAGGTGTGTGACGTCATAATGGAAGTGTGTGAATTCATAGTATGGAGGTGTGTGAAGTCAGAGAATGGAGGTGTGTGAAGTCATGGAATGGAGGTGTGTGAAGTCAAAGAATGGAGGTGTGTGACGTCATAGAAAGGAGGTCTCTGAAGTCATAGAATGGAGAAGTGTGAAGTCATTGAGTGCAGGTGAGTTAAGTCAGAGATTCGAGGTCTGTGAAGTCATAGAATGGAGGTGTGTGATGTCAGAATGCAGGTATGTGAAGTCATAGATGGAGTTGTGTGAAGTCATAGTATGGAGGTGTGTGAAATCATAGAATGGAGTTTTGAGAAGTCACAGAATGGAGCTGTGTGAATTCAGAATGGAGGTGTGTGAAGTCACAGAATGGAGCTGTGTGAATTCAGAATGGAGGTGTGTGAAGTCATAGGATGGAGGTGTGTGAAGTCACAGAATGGAGGTGTGTGAAGTCATAGAATGGAGGTTTGTGAAGTCACAGAATGGAGGTGTTTGAAGTCATAGAATGGAGGTGTGTGAAGTTATAGAATGGATGTTTGTAAAGTAAGAATGAAGTTGTGTGAAGTCATAGAATGGAGGTGTGTGACGTCAAAGAATGGAGTTGTGTGAAATCATAGAATGGAGGTGTGTAAATTCAGAATGGCGGTGTGGGAAGTCAAAGAATGGAGGTGTGTGAAGTCACAGAATGGAGGTGTGTGAAGTCACCGAATGGGGGTGTGTGAAGTCATAGAATGGAGGTGTGTGAAGTCATAGAATGGAGGTGTGTGATATCATAATGGAGGTGTGTGAAGTCACAGAATGGAGGTGTGTGAAGTCAGAATGGAGGTGTGAAGTCATAGAATAGAGGTGGGTGAAGTCATAGATAGGAGGTGTGTGACGTCATAATGGAAGTGTGTGAATTCATAGTATGGAGGTGTGTGAAGTCAGAGAATGGAGGTGTGTGAAGTCAAAATGGAGGTGTGTGAAGTCCTAAAATGGAGGTGTGTGAAGTCATAGAATGGAGGAGTGTGAAATTATAGAATGAAGGTTTGTGAAGTCACAGAATTGAGGTGTGTGAAGTCATAGAATGGAGGTGTGTGAAGTCACAGAATGGAGGTGTGTGAAGTCATAGCATGGAGGTATGTGAAATCATGGAATGGAAGTGTGTGAAGTCATAGAATGGAGGTGTGTGAAGTCATACAATGAAGGTGTGTGAAGTCATAGAATGGAGGTGTGTGAATTCACAGAAGGGAGGTGTGTGGAGTCACATAATGGAGGTGTGTGAAGTCAAAATGGAGGTGTGTGACGTCATAAAATGTAGGTGTGTGAAGTCATAGATTGGAGGTGTGTGAAATCATAGAATGGAGGTTTGCGAAGTCACAGAATGGAGGTGTGTGAAGTCATAGATTGGAGGTATGTGAAGTCAAATTGGAGAGGTGTGAAGTCGGAGAATGGAGGTGTGGGAAGTCACAGAATGGAGGTGGGTGAAGTCACAGAATGGAGGTGTGTGAAGTCAAAGAATGGAGGTGTGTGAAGTCACAGAATGGACGGGTATGAATTCATAGAATGGAGGTGTGTGAAGTCACAGAAGGGAGGTGTGTGGAGTCACATAATGAAGGTGTGTGAAGTCAAAATGGAGGTGTGTGACGTCATAAAATGTAGGTGTGTGAAGTCATAGATTGAAGGTGTGTGAAATCATAGAATGGAGGTTTGTGAAGTCAGAGAATGGAGGTGTGTGAAGTCATAGAATGGAGGTATGTGAAGTCAAATTGGAGGGGTGTGAAGTCGGAGAATGGAGGTGTGGGAAGTCACAGAATGGAGGTGGGTGAAGTCACAGAATGGAGGTGTGTGAAATCATAGAATGGGGGTTTGTGAAGTCACAGAATTGAGGTGTTTGAAGTTATATATTGGAGGTGTGTGAAGTGAAAATGGATGTGTGAAGTCATAGAATGGAGGTGTGTGAAGTCGGAGAATGGAGGTGTGTGAAGTCACAGAATGGAGCTGTGTGAAGTCACAGAACGGAGGTGTGTGAAATCACAGAATGGAGGTGTGTGAAGTCATAGAATGGAGGTGTGTGAAGTCAGAATGGAGGTGTGTGAAGTCACAGAATTGAGGTGTGTGAAGTCACAGAATGGAGGTGTGTGAAGTCAGCATGAAGGTGTGTGAAGTCACAGAATGGAGGTGTGAGAAGTCAAAATGGAGGTGTGTGACGTCATAAAATGGAGGTGTGTGAAGTCATAGATTGGAGGTGTGTGAAATCATAGAATGGAGGTTTGTGAAGTCACAGAATGGAGGTGTGTGAAGTCACAGAATGGAGGTTTGTGAAGTCATAGAATGGAGGTAGGTGAAGTCACAGAATGGAGGTGTGTGAAGTCACAGAATGGAGGTGTGTGAACTCAGAATGGAGATGTGTGAAGTCACAGAATGGAGTTGTGTGAAGTCATAGAATTGAGGTGTGTGAAATCACAGAATGGAGGTGTGTGAATTCGTATAATGGAGGTGTGACATCTCAGAATGGAGGTGTGTGAAATCGCAAAATGGAGGTTTGTGAGGTCACAGAATGGAGGTGTGTGAACTCACAATGCAGGTGTGTGAAGTCACGGAATGGCGGTGTGTGAAGTCAAGAATGGAAGTGTGTAAAGTCATAGAATGGAGGTGTGTGAAGTCACAGAAGCGAGGTGTGTGGAGTCTCATAATGGAGGTGTGTGAAGTCAAAATGGAGGTGTGTGACGTCATAAAATGTAGGTTTGTGAAGTCATAGTTTGGAGGTGTGTGAAATCATAGAATAGAGGTTTGTGAAGTCACAGAATGGCGGTGTGTAAACTCAGAATTGAGGTGTGTGAAGTCACAGAATGGAGGTGTGTGAAGTCATCCTATGAAGGTATGTGAAATCATAGAATGGAAGTGTGTGAAGTCATAGAATGGAGGTGTGTGAAGTCATACAATGAAGGTGTGTGAAATCAAAGAACGCAGGTGTGTGAAGTCACAGAAGAGAGGTGTGTGAAGTCACATAATGGAGGTGTGAGAAGTCAAAATGGAGGTGGGTGACGTCATAAAATTGAGGTGTGTGAAGTCATAGATTGCAGGAGTGTGAAATCATAGAATGGAGGTTTGTGAAGTCACAGAATGGAGGTGTGTGAAGTCAAAGAATGGAGGTGTGTGAAGTCAGAGAATGGAGGTGTGAAGTCACAGAATGGAAGTGTGTGAACTCAGAATGGAGATTTGTGAAGTCACAGAATGGAGTTGTGTGAAGTCATAGAATTGAGGTGTGTGAAATCACAGAATGGAGGTGTGTGAATTCATATAATGGAGGTGTGACATCTCAGAATGGAGGTGTGTGAAATCGCAGAATGGAGGTGTGTGAGGTCACAGAATGGAGGTGTGTGAACTCACAATGCAGGTGTGTGAAGTCACGGAATGGCGGTGTGTGAAGTCATAGAATGGAAGTGTGTGAAGTCATAGAATGGAGGTGTGTGAAGTCACAGAAGGGAGGTGTGTGGAGTCACATAATGAAGGTGTGTGAAGTCAAAATGGAGGTGTGTGACCTCACAAAATGTAGGTGTGTGAAGTCATAGATTGAAGGTGTGTGAAATCATAGAATGGAGGTTTGTGAAGTCACAGAATGGAGGTGTGTGAAGTCATAGAATGGAGGGATGTGAAGTCAAATTGGAGGGGTGTGAAGTCGGAGAATGGAGGTGTGGGAAGTCACAGAATGGAGGTGGGTGAAGTCACAGAATGGAGGTGTGTGAAATCATAGAATGGGGGTTTGTGAAGTCACAGAATTGAGGTGTTTGAAGTTATATATTGGAGGTGTGTGAAGTCAAAATGGATGTGTGAAGTCATAGAATGGAGGTGTGTGAAGTCGGAGAATGGAGGTGTGTGAAGTCACAGAATGGAGCTGTGTGAAGTCACAGAATGGAGGTGTGTGAAGTCACAGAATGGAGGTGTGTGAAGTCACAGAATGGAGGTGTGTGAAGTCAAAGAATGGAGGTGTGTGAAGTCATAGAATGGAGGTGCGTGAAGTCATAGAATGTATGTTTGTGAAGTAAGAATGAAGGTGTGTGAAGTCATAGAATGGAGGTGTGTGAAGTCACAGAATGGAGGTGTGTGAAGTCATAGAATGGAGGTGTGTGAAGTCATAGAACGGAGTTGTGTGACGTCATATAATGGAGGTGTGTGAAGTCACATAATGGAGGTGTGTGAAGTCAGAATGGAGGTGTGAAGACATAGAAAGGAGGTGTGTGAAGTCATAGAATGGAGGAGTGTGAAGTCATAGATTGGAGGTGAGTGAAGTCCCAGATTCGAGGTCTGTGAAGTCATAGAATGGAGGTGTGTGAAGTCGAATGACGGTGTGTGAAGTCATAGAATGTAGGTGTGTGAACTCATAGAATGGAGGTGTGTGACGTCCCAATGGAAGTGTGTGAAGTCATAGAATGGAGGTGTGTGAAGTCACAGAATGGAAGTGTGTGACGTCAAAATGGAGGTGTGTGAAGGCACAGAATGGAGGTGTGTGAAGTCATCGTATGAAGGTATGTGAAATCATAGAATGGAAGTGTGTGAAGTCATAGAATGGAATTGTGCGAAGTCATACAATGAAGGTGTGTGAAGTCATAGAATGGAGGTGTGTGAAGTCAAAGAAGAGAGGTGTGTGAAGTCACATAATGGAGGTGTGAGAAGTCAAAATGGAGGTTTGTGAAGTCATAGATTGGAGGTGTGTGAATTCATATAATGGAGGTGTGACATCTCAGAATGGAGGTGTGTGAAATCGCAGAATGGAGGTTTGTGAGGTCACAGAATGGAGGTGTGTGAACTCACAGTGCAGGTGTGTGAAGTCACAGAATGGAGGTGTGTGAAGTCACAGAATGGAGGTTTGGGAAGTCATAGAATGGAGGTAGGTGAAGTCACAGATTGGAGGTGTGTGAAGTCATAGAATGGAGGTGTGTGAAGTCACAGAATGGAGGTGTGTGAAGTCACAGAATTGAGGTGTGTGAACTCAGAATGGAGATGTGTGAAGTCACAGAATGGAGTTGTGTGAAGTCATAGAATTGAGGTGTGTGAAATCACAGAATGGAGGTGTGTGAATTCATATAATGGAGGTGTGACATCTCAGAATGGAGGTGTGTGAAATCGCAAAATGGAGGTTTGTGAGGTCACAGAATGGAGGTGTGTGAACTCACAGTGCAGGTGTGTGAAGTCACGGAATGGCGGTGTGTGAAGTCAAGAATGGAAGTGTGTAAAGTCATAGAATGGAGGTGTGTGAAGTCACAGAAGCGAGGTGTGTGGAGTCTCATAATGGAGGTGTGTGAAGTCAAAATGGAGGTGTGTGACGTCATAAAATGTAGGTGTGTGAAGTCATAGTTTGGAGGTGTGTGAAATCATAGAATGGAGGTTTGTGAAGTCACAGAATTGAGGTGTGTGAAGTCACAGAATGGAGGTGTGTGAAGTCATAGAATCGAGGTATGTGAAGTCAAATTGGAGTGGTGTGATTCGGAGAATGGAGGTGTGGGAAGTCACAGAATGGAGGTGGGTGAAGTCACAGAATGGAGGTGTGTGAAGTCAAAGAATGGAGGTGTGTGTAGTCACAGAATGGACGGGTATGATTTCATAGAATGGAGGTGCGTGAAGTCACAGAATTGAGGTGTTTGAAGTTATATATTGGAGGTGTGTGAAGACAAAATGGATGTGTGAAGTCATAGAATTGAGGTGTGTGAAGTCGGAGAATGGAGGTGTGTGAAGTCACAGAATGGAGCTGTGTGAAGTCACCGAATGGAGGTGTGTGAAGTCACAGAATGGAGGTGTGTGAAGGCAAAGAATGGAGGTGTGTGAAGTCATAGAATGGAGGTGTGTGAAGTCATAGAATGTATGTTTGTGAAGTAAGAATGAAGGTGTGTGAAGTCATAGAATGGAGGTGTGTGAAGTCACAGAATGGAGGTGTGTGAAGTCATAGAATGGAGGTGTGTGAAGTCATAGAACGGAGTTGTGTGACGTCATATAATGGAGGTGTGTGAAGTCACATAATGGAGGTGTGTGAATTGAGAATGGAGGTGTGTGAAGTCGAATGAAGGTGTGTGAAGTCATAGAATGTAGGTGTGTGAACTAATAGAATGGAGATGTGTGAAGTCACAGAATGGAAGTGTGTGAAGTCAAAATGGAGGTGTGTGACGTCCTAAAATGGAGGTGTGAGAAGTCATAGAATGGAGGTGTGTGAAATCATAGAATAGAGGTTTGTGAAGTCACAGAATGGCGGTGTGTGAACTCAGAATTGAGGTGTGTGAAGTCACAGAATGGAGGTGTGTGAAGTCATCCTATGAAGGTATGTGAAATCATAGAATGGAAGTGTGTGAAGTCATAGAATGGAGGTGTGTGAAGTCATACAATGAAGGTGTGTGAAATCAAAGAACGCAGGTGTGTGAAGTCACAGAAGAGAGGTGTGTGAAGTCACATAATGGAGGTGTGAGAAGTCAAAATGGAGGTGGGTGACGTCATAAAATTGAGGTGTGTGAAGTCATAGATTGGAGGAGTGTGAAATCATAGAATGGAGGTTTGTGAAGTCACAGAATGGAGGTGTGTGAAGTCAAAGAATGGAGGTGTGTGAAGTCAGAGAATGGAGGTGTGAAGTCACAGAATGGAAGTGTGTGAACTCAGAATGGAGATTTGTGAAGTCACAGAATGGAGTTGTGTGAAGTCATAGAATTGAGGTGGGTGAAATCACAGAATGGAGGTGTGTGAATTCATAGAATGGAGGTGTGACATCTCAGAATGGAGGTGTGTGAAATCGCAGAATGGAGGTGTGTGAGGTCACAGAATGGAGGTGTGTGAACTCACAATGCAGGTGTGTGAAGTCACGGAATGGCGGTGTGTGAAGTCATAGAATGGAAGTGTGTGAAGTCATAGAATGGAGGTGTGTGAAGTCACAGAAGGGAGGTGTGTGGAGTCACAAAATGAAGGTGTGTGAAGTCAAAATGGAGGTGTGTGAGGTCACAAAATGTAGGTGTGTGAAGTCATAGATTGAAGGTGTGTGAAATCATAGAATGGAGGTTTGTGAAGTCACAGAATGGAGGTGTGTGAAGTCATAGAATGGAGGTATGTGAAGTCAAATTGGAGGGGTGTGAAGTCGGAGAATGGAGGTGTGGGAAGTCACAGAATGGACGGGTATGAATTCATAGAATGGAGGTGTGTGAAGTCACAGAAGGGAGGTGTGTGGAGTCACATAATGAAGGTGTGTGAAGTCAAAATGGAGGTGTGTGACGTCATAAAATGTAGGTGTGTGAAGTCATAGATTGAAGGTGTGTGAAATCATAGAATGGAGGTTTGTGAAGTCAGAGAATGGAGGTGTGTGAAGTCATAGAATGGAGGTATGTGAAGTCAAATTGGAGGGGTGTGAAGTCGGAGAATGGAGGTGTGGGAAGTCACAGAATGGAGGTGGGTGAAGTCACAGAATGGAGGTGTGTGAAATCATAGAATGGGGGTTTGTGATTTCACAGAATTGAGGTGTTTGAAGTTATATATTGGAGGTGTGTGAAGTGAAAATGGATGTGTGAAGTCATAGAATGGAGGTGTGTGAAGTCGGAGAATGGAGGTGTGTGAAGTCACAGAATGGAGCTGTGTGAAGTCACAGAATGGAGGTGTGTGAAATCACAGAATGGAGGTGTGTGAAGTCATAGAATGGAGGTGTGTGTAGTCAGAATTGAGGTGTGTGAAGTCACAGAATTGAGGTGTGTGAAGTCACAGAATGGAGGTGTGTGAAGTCAGCATGAAGGTGTGTGAAGTCACAGAATGGAGGTGTGAGAAGTCAAAATGGAGGTGTGTGACGTCATAAAATGGAGGTGTGTGAAGTCATAGATTGGAGGTGTGTGAAATCATAGAATGGAGGTTTGTGAAGTCACAGAATGGAGGTGTGTGAAGTCACAGAATGGAGGTTTGTGAAGTCATAGAATGGAGGTAGGTGAAGTCACAGAATGGAGGTGTGTGAAGTCACAGAATGGAGGTGTGTGAACTCAGAATGGAGATGTGTGAAGTCACAGAATGGAGTTGTGTGAAGTCATAGAATTGAGGTGTGTGAAATCACAGAATGGAGGTGTGTGAATTCATATAATGGAGGTGTGACATCTCAGAATGGAGGTGTGTGAAATCGCAAAATGGAGGTTTGTGAGGTCACAGAATGGAGGTGTGTGAACTCACAGTGCAGGTGTGTGAAGTCACGGAATGGCGGTGTGTGAAGTCAAGAATGGAAGTGTGTAAAGTCATAGAATGGAGGTGTGTGAAGTCACAGAAGCGAGGTGTGTGGAGTCTCATAATGGAGGTGTGTGAAGTCAAAATGGAGGTGTGTGACGTCATAAAATGTAGGTGTGTGAAGTCATAGTTTGGAGGTGTGTGAAATCATAGAATGGAGGTTTGTGAAGTCACAGAATGGAGGTGTGTGAAGTCACAGAATGGAGGTGTGTGAAGTCATAGAATCGAGGTATGTGAAGTCAAATTGGAGTGGTGTGATTCGGAGAATGGAGGTGTGGGAAGTCACAGAATGGAGGTGGGTGAAGTCACAGAATGGAGGTGTGTGAAGTCAAAGAATGGAGGTGTGTGTAGTCACAGAATGGACGGGTATGATTTCATAGAATGGAGGTGCGTGAAGTCACAGAATTGAGGTGTGTGAAGTCACAGAATGGAGGTGTGTGAAGTCAAAGAATGGAGGTGTGTGAAGTCATAGAATGGAGGTGCGTGAAGTCATAGAATGTATGTTTGTGAAGTAAGAATGAAGGTGTGTGAAGTCATAGAATGGAGGTGTGTGAAGTCACAGAATGGAGGTGTGTGAAGTCATAGAATGGAGGTGTGTGAAGTCATAGAACGGAGTTGTGTGACGTCATATAATGGAGGTGTGTGAAGTCACATAATGGAGGTGTGTGAAGTCAGAATGGAGGTGTGAAGTCATAGAAAGGAGGTGTGTGAAGTCATAGAATGGAGGAGTGTGAAGTCATAGATTGGAGGTGAGTGAAGTCCCAGATTCGAGGTCTGTGAAGTCATAGAATGGAGGTGTGTGAAGTCGAATGACGGTGTGTGAAGTCATAGAATGTAGGTGTGTGAACTCATAGAATGGAGGTGTGTGACGTCCCAATGGAAGTGTGTGAAGTCATAGAATGGAGGTGTGTGAAGTCACAGAATGGAAGTGTGTGACGTCAAAATGGAGGTGTGTGAAGGCACAGAATGGAGGTGTGTGAAGTCATCGTATGAAGGTATGTGAAATCATAGAATGGAAGTGTGTGAAGTCATAGAATGGAATTGTGCGAAGTCATACAATGAAGGTGTGTGAAGTCACATAATGGAGGTGTGAGAAGTCAAAATGGAGGTGTGTGAAGTCATAGATTGGAGGTGTGTGAATTCATATAATGGAGGTGTGACATCTCAGAATGGAGGTGTGTGAAATCGCAGAATGGAGGTTTGTGAGGTCACAGAATGGAGGTGTGTGAACTCACAGTGCAGGTGTGTGAAGTCACAGAATGGAGGTGTGTGAAGTCACAGAATGGAGGTTTGGGAAGTCATAGAATGGAGGTAGGTGAAGTCACAGATTGAAGGTGTGTGAAGTCATAGAATGGAGGTGTGTGAAGTCACAGAATGGAGGTGTGTGAAGTCACAGAATTGAGGTGTGTGAACTCAGAATGGAGATGTGTGAAGTCACAGAATGGAGTTGTGTGAAGTCATAGAATTGAGGTGTGTGAAATCACAGAATGGAGGTGTGTGAATTCATATAATGGAGGTGTGACATCTCAGAATGGAGGTGTGTGAAATCGCAAAATGGAGGTTTGTGAGGTCACAGAATGGAGGTGTGTGAACTCACAGTGCAGGTGTGTGAAGTCACGGAATGGCGGTGTGTGAAGTCAAGAATGGAAGTGTGTAAAGTCATAGAATGGAGGTGTGTGAAGTCACAGAAGCGAGGTGTGTGGAGTCTCATAATGGAGGTGTGTGAAGTCAAAATGGAGGTGTGTGACGTCATAAAATGTAGGTGTGTGAAGTCATAGTTTGGAGGTGTGTGAAATCATAGAATGGAGGTTTGTGAAGTCACAGAATTGAGGTGTGTGAAGTCACAGAATGGAGGTGTGTGAAGTCATAGAATCGAGGTATGTGAAGTCAAATTGGAGTGGTGTGATTCGGAGAATGGAGGTGTGGGAAGTCACAGAATGGAGGTGGGTGAAGTCACAGAATGGAGGTGTGTGAAGTCAAAGAATGGAGGTGTGTGTAGTCACAGAATGGACGGGTATGATTTCATAGAATGGAGGTGCGTGAAGTCACAGAATTGAGGTGTTTGAAGTTATATATTGGAGGTGTGTGAAGACAAAATGGATGTGTGAAGTCATAGAATTGAGGTGTGTGAAGTCGGAGAATGGAGGTGTGTGAAGTCACAGAATGGAGCTGTGTGAAGTCACCGAATGGAGGTGTGTGAAGTCACAGAATGGAGGTGTGTGAAGGCAAAGAATGGAGGTGTGTGAAGTCATAGAATGGAGGTGTGTGAAGTCATAGAATGTATGTTTGTGAAGTAAGAATGAAGGTGTGTGAAGTCATAGAATGGAGGTGTGTGAAGTCACAGAATGGAGGTGTGTGAAGTCATAGAATGGAGGTGTGTGAAGTCATAGAACGGAGTTGTGTGACGTCATATAATGGAGGTGTGTGAAGTCACATAATGGAGGTGTGTGAATTGAGAATGGAGGTGTGTGAAGTCGAATGAAGGTGTGTGAAGTCATAGAATGTAGGTGTGTGAACTAATAGAATGGAGATGTGTGAAGTCACAGAATGGAAGTGTGTGAAGTCAAAATGGAGGTGTGTGACGTCCTAAAATGGAGGTGTGAGAAGTCATAGAATGGAGGTGTGTGAAATCATAGAATAGAGGTTTGTGAAGTCACAGAATGGCGGTGTGTGAACTCAGAATTGAGGTGTGTGAAGTCACAGAATGGAGGTGTGTGAAGTCATCCTATGAAGGTATGTGAAATCATAGAATGGAGGTGTGTGAAGTCATAGAATGGAGGTGTGTGAAGTCATACAATGAAGGTGTGTGAAATCAAAGAACGCAGGTGTGTGAAGTCACAGAAGAGAGGTGTGTGAAGTCACATAATGGAGGTGTGAGAAGTCAAAATGGAGGTGGGTGACGTCATAAAATTGAGGTGTGTGAAGTCATAGATTGGAGGAGTGTGAAATCATAGAATGGAGGTTTGTGAAGTCACAGAATGGAGGTGTGTGAAGTCAAAGAATGGAGGTGTGTGAAGTCAGAGAATGGAGGTGTGAAGTCACAGAATGGAAGTGTGTGAACTCAGAATGGAGATTTGTGAAGTCACAGAATGGAGTTGTGTGAAGTCATAGAATTGAGGTGGGTGAAATCACAGAATGGAGGTGTGTGAATTCATAGAATGGAGGTGTGACATCTCAGAATGGAGGTGTGTGAAATCGCAGAATGGAGGTGTGTGAGGTCACAGAATGGAGGTGTGTGAACTCACAATGCAGGTGTGTGAAGTCCCGGAATGGCGGTGTGTGAAGTCATAGAATGGAAGTGTGTGAAGTCATAGAATGGAGGTGTGTGAAGTCACAGAAGGGAGGTGTGTGGAGTCACATAATGAAGGTGTGTGAAGTCAAAATGGAGGTGTGTGACGTCACAAAATGTAGGTGTGTGAAGTCATAGATTGAAGGTGTGTGAAATCATAGAATGGAGGTTTGTGAAGTCACAGAATGGAGGTGTGTGAAGTCATAGAATGGAGGTATGTGAAGTCAAATTGGAGGGGTGTGAAGTCGGAGAATGGAGGTGTGGGAAGTCACAGAATGGAGGTGGGTGAAGTCACAGAATGGAGGTGTGTGAAATCATAGAATGGGGGTTTGTGAAGTCACAGAATTGAGGTGTTTGAAGTTATATATTGGAGGTGTGTGAAGTCAAAATGGATGTGTGAAGTCATAGAATGGAGGTGTGTGAAGTCGGAGAAGGGAGGTGTGTGAAGTCACAGAATGGAGCTGTGTGAAGTCACAGAATGGAAGTGTGTGAAGTCACAGAATGGAGGTGTGTGAAGTCACAGAATGGAGGTGTGTGAAGTCAAAGAATGGAGGTGTGTGAAGTCATAGAATGGAGGTGCGTGAAGTCATAGAATGTATGTTTGTGAAGTAAGAATGAAGGTGTGTGAAGTCATAGAATGGAGGTGTGTGAAGTCACAGAATGGAGGTGTGTGAAGTCATAGAATGGAGGTGTGTGAAGTCATAGAACGGAGTTGTGTGACGTCATATAATGGAGGTGTGTGAAGTCACATAATGGAGGTGTGTGAAGTCAGAATGGAGGTGTGAAGTCATAGAAAGGAGGTGTGTGAAGTCATAGAATGGAGGAGTGTGAAGTCATAGATTGGAGGTGAGTGAAGTCACAGATTCGAGGTCTGTGAAGTCATAGAATGGAGGTGTGTGAAGTCGAATGACGGTGTGTGAAGTCATAGAATGTAGGTGTGTGAACTCATAGAATGGAGGTGTGTGACGTCCCAATGGAAGTGTGTGAAGTCATAGAATGGAGGTGTGTGAAGTCACAGAATGGAAGTGTGTGAAGTCAAAATGGAGGTGTGTGAAGGCACAGAATGGAGGTGTGTGAAGTCATCGTATGAAGGTATGTGAAATCATAGAATGGAAGTGTGTGAAGTCATAGAATGGAATTGTGCGAAGTCATACAATGAAGGTGTGTGAAGTCATAGAATGGAGGTGTGTGAAGTCAAAGAAGAGAGGTGTGTGAAGTCACATAATGGAGGTGTGAGAAGTCAAAATGGAGGTGTGTGACGTCATAAAATGGAGGTGTGTGAAGTCATAGATTGGAGGTGTGTGAATTCATATAATGGAGGTGTGACATCTCAGAATGGAGGTGTGTGAAGTCACAGAATGGAGGTTTGGGAAGTCATAGAATGGAGGTAGGTGAAGTCACAGAATGGAGGTGTGAGAAGTCATAGAATGGAGGTGTGTGAAGTCACAGAATGGAGGTGTGTGAATTCACAGAATGGAGGTGTGTGAACTCAGAATGGAGATGTGTGAAGTCACAGAATGGAGTTGTGTGAAGTCATAGAATTGAGGTGTGTGAAATCACAGAATGGAGGTGTGTGAATTCATATAATGGAGGTGTGACATCTCAGAATGGAGGTGTGTGAAATCGCAGAATGGAGGTTTGTGAGGTCACAGAATGGAGGTGTGTGAACTCACAGTGCAGGTGTGTGAAGTCACGGAATGGCGGTATGTGAAGTCAAGAATGGAAGTGTGTAAAGTCATAGAATGGATGTGTGTGAAGTTACAGAAGCGAGGTGTGTGGAGTCACATAATGGAGGTGTGTGAAGTCAAAATGGAGGTGTGTGACGTCAAAAAATGTAGGTGTGTGAAGTCATAGTTTGGAGGTGTGTGAAATCATAGAATGGAGGTTTGTGAAGTCACAGAATGGAGGTGTGTGAAGTCACAGAATGGAGGTGTGTGAGGTCATAGAATGGAGGTATGTGAAGTCAAATTGGAGTGGTGTGAAGTCGGAGAATGGAGGTGTGGGAAGTCACAGAATGGAGGTGGGTGAAGTCACAGAATGGAGGTGTGTGAAGTCAAAGAATGGAGGTGTGTGTAGTCACAGAATGGACGGGTATGATTTCATAGAATGGAGGTGCTGAAGTCACAGAATTGAGCTGTTTGAAGTTATATATTGGAGGTGTGTGAAGTCAAAATGGATGTGTGAAGTCATAGAATGGAGGTGTGTGAAGTCAGAGAATGGAGGTGTGTGAAGTCACAGAATTGAGCTGTGTGAAGTCACCGAATGGAGGTGTGTGAAGTCACAGAATGGAGGTGTGTGAAGTCAAAGAATGGAGGTGTGTGAAGTCACATAATGGAGGTGTGTGAAGTGAGAATGGAGGTGTGTGAAGTCGAATGAAGGTGTGTGAAGTCATAGAATGTAGGTGTGTGAACTAATAGAATGGAGGTGTGTGAAGTCACAAAATGGAAGTGTGTGAAGTCAAAATGGAGGAGTGTGACGTCATAAAATGGAGGTGTGTGAAGTTATAGAATGGAGGTGTGTGAAATCATAGTATAGAGGTTTGGGAAGTCACAGAATGGAGGTGTGTGAACTCAGAATGGAGGTGTGTGAAGTCACAGAATGGAGGTTTGTGAAGTCATCGCATGAAGGTATGTTAAATCTTAGAATGGAGGTGTGTGAAGTCACAGAATGAAAGTGTGTGAAATCAAAATGGAGGTGTGTGACGTCCTCAAATGGAGGTGTGTTAAATCATAGAATAGAGGTTTGTAAAGTCACAAAATGGAGGTGTGTGAACTCAGAATGGAGGTGTGTGAAGTCACAGAATGGAAGAGTGTGAAGTCAAAACGGAGGTGTGTGAAGTCAAAGAATGGAGGTGTGTGAAGTCACAGAATGGTGGTGTGTGAAATCAAAATGGTGGTGTGTGACGTCACAAATGGAGGTGTGTGAAGTCACAGAATGTAGGTGTGTGAAGTCAAAATGGATGTGTGTGAAGTCAAAGAATGGAGGTGTGTGAAGTCATAGAATGGAGGTGTGTGAAGTCATGGAATGGAGGTTTGTGAAGTCAAACATTGGAAGTGTGGGAAGTTACAGAATGAAGATGTGTGAAGTCATATAGTGGAGGTGTGTGAAGTCATAGAATTGAAGTGTGTGAAGTCATAGAATGGAGTTGTGTGAAGTCATAGAATGGATGTGGGTGAAGTCACAGAAGGGAGGTGTGTGAAATCATAGAATGGAGGTGTGTGAAGTCAAAGAATGGAGGTGTGTGAAGTCACAGAATGGAGATGTGTGAAGTCAAAAAGGTGGTGTGAGAAGTCACAAATGTAAGTGTGTGAAGTCACAGAAAGGAGGTGTGAAGTCAAAATGGTGGTGTGTGAAGTCAAAGAATGTAGGTGTGTGAAGTCATCGAATGGAGGTGTGTGAAGTCACAGAATGGAGGTGTGTGAAGTCAGAATAGAGGTGTGCAAAGTCATAGAATGGAGGTGTGTGAAGTCAGAATGCAGGTGTGTGAAGTAATAGAATGGAGGTGTGTGAAGTCAGAATAGAGGTGTGTGAAGTCATAGAATGGAGGTGTGTGAAGTCACAGAATGGATGGTATGAACTCATAGAATGGAGGTGTGTGAAGTCACAGAATTGAGGTGTTTGAAGTCATATATAGGAGGTGTGTGAAGTCAAAATGGATGTGTGAATTCATAGAATGGAGGTGGGTGAAGTCACAGAATTGAGGTGTTGAAGTCATATATTGGAGGTGTGTAAAGTCAAAATGGATGTGTGAATTCATAGAATGGAGGTGTGTGAAACCATAGAATGACGTTGTGTGTGAGGTCATAGAATGGAGGTGTGTGAAGTCACAGAATGGAGGTGTGTGAAGACATAGAATGGAGGTGTGTGAAGTCATAGAATGGAAGTGTGTGAAGTCACAGAATGGAGGTGTGTGAAGTCACAGAATGGAGGTGTGTGAAGTCACAGAATGGAGGTGTGTGAACACAGAATGGAGGTGTGTGAAGTCACAGAATGGAGGTGTGTGAAGTCATAGAATGGAAGTGTGTGAAGTCATAGAATGGAGGTGTGTGAAGTCAAAATGGAGGTGTGTGAAGTCACCGAATGGAGTTGTGTGAACTCAGAATGGAGGTGTGTGAAGTCACATTATGGAGGTTTGTGAAGTCATAGAATGGGGTTGTGTGAAGTCATAGAATGGATGTTTCTGAAGTAAGAATGAAGGTGTGTGAAGTCATAGAATGGAGGTATGTGAACACATAGAATGGAGGTGTGTGAATTCACAGAATGAAGGTGTGTGAAGTCAGAATGGAGGTGTGTAGTCAGAGATTGCAGGTGGTGAAGTCATAGAAAGGAGGTGTGGAAAGTCATAGAATGGAGGAGTGTGAAGTCATAGAGTGCAGGTGAGTGAAGTCACAGATTCGAGGTCTGTGAAGTCATAGAATGGAGGTGTGTGATGTCAGAATGCAGGTGTGTGAAGTCATAGATGGAATTGTGTGAAGTCATAGTATGGAGGTGTGTGAAAT
Source organism: Megascapheus bottae (assembly GCA_024803745.1). Lineage (NCBI taxonomy): Eukaryota > Metazoa > Chordata > Mammalia > Rodentia > Geomyidae > Megascapheus > Megascapheus bottae. The sequence goes on along the minus strand of JANJXV010001568.1, from coordinate 32,405 downwards.
CATAGAATGGAGTTTTGTGAAGTCACAGAATGGAGCTGTGTGAATACAGAATGGAGGTGTGTGAAGTTATAGAATGTAGGTGTTTGAAGTCAGAACGGAGGTGTGTGAACTCATAGAATGGAGGTGAGTGACGTCACAATGGAAGTGTGTGGAGTCATACAATGGAGGTGTGTGAAGTCACAGAATGGAGGTGTGTGGAGTCATAGAATGGAGGTGTGTGAAGTCACAGAATGGAGCTGTTTGAAGTCATAGAATGGAGGTGTGTGAAGTTATAGAATGGATGTTTGTAAAGTAAGAATGAAGTTTTATGAAGTCATAGAATAAAGGTGTGACGTCAAAGAATGGAGGTGTGTGAAGTCATAGAATGGAGGTGTGTAAACTCAGAATGGAGGTGTGTGAAGTCATAGAATGGAGGTGTTTGAAGTCACAGAATGGACGGTACGAAGTCATAGAATGGAGGTGTGTGAAGTCACAGAATTGAGGTTTTTGAAGTCATATATTAGAGGTGTGTGAAGTCAAAATGGATGTGTGAAATCATAGAATGGAGGTGTGTGAAGTCACAGAATGGAGGTGTGTGAAATTATAAAAGGGAAGTTTATGAACTCATAGAATGGAAGTGTGTGAAGTCCCACAATGGAGGTGTGTGAAGTCACAGAATGGAGGTGTGTGAAGTCATAGAATGGAAGTGTGTGAAGTCATAGAATGGAGGTGTGTGAACTCAGAATGGAGATGTGTGAAGTCACCGAATGGAGTTGTGTGAACTCAGAATGGAGATGTGTGAAGTCACAGAATGGAGGTTTGTTAAGTCATGGAATGGAGGTGTGTGAAGTCATAGAAAGAGGTGTGGGAAGTCATAGAATGGAGGAATGTAAAGTCATAGAATGCAGGCGAGTGAAGTCACAGATTCGAGGTCTGCGAAGTCATAGAATGGAGGTGCTTGATATCAGAATGCAGGTGTGTGAAGTCATAGATGGAGTTGTGTGAAGTCATAGTATGGAGGTTTATGAAATCATAGAATGGAGTTTTGTGAAATCACAGAATGGAGCTGTGTGAATACAGAATGGAGGTGTGTGAAGTCATAGAATGTAGGTGTTTGAAGTCAGAATGGAGGTGTGTGAACTCATAGAATGGAGGTGAGTGACGTCACAGAATGGAGGTGTGTGAAGTCATAGAATGGAGGTGTGTGAACTCATAGAATGGAGGTGTGTGACGTCACAAAGGAAGTGTGTGAAGTCATAGAATAGAGGTGTGTGAAGTCACAGAATGGAGGTGTGAGAAGTCAAAATGGAGGTGTGTGACGTCATAAAATGGAGGTGTGTGAAGTCATAGAATGGAGCTGTGTGAAATCATAGAAGGGAGGTTTGTGAAGTCACAGAAAGGAGGTGTGTGAACTCAAAATGGAGGTGTGTGAAGTCACAGAATGGAGGTGTGTGAAGTCACAGCATGGAGGTATGTGAAATCATAGAATGGAAGTGTGTGAAGTCATAGAATGGAAGTGTGTGAAGTCACAGAATGAAGGTGTGTGAAGGCATCGAATGGATGTGTGTGAAGACACAGAAGGGAGGTGTGTGAAGTCACATAATGGAGTTGTGTGAAGTCAAAATGGAGGTGGGTGACATCATAAAATGGAGGTGTGTGAAGTCATAAAATGGAGGTGTGTGAAATCATAGAATGGAGTTTTGTGAAGTCACACAATGGAGCTGTGTGAATACAGAATGGAGGTGTGTGAAGTCATAAAATGGAGGTGGGTGAAGTCATATAAAGGAGATGTGGGAAGTCATAGAATGGAGCAGTGTGAAGTCATAGAGTGGAGGTGAGTGAAGTCACATATTCGAGGTCTGTGAAGTCATAGAATGGAGGTGTGTGAAGTCAGAATTGAGGTGTGTGAAGTCACAGAATGGAGGTGTGTGAACTCAAAGAATGGAGGTGTGTGACGTCACAAAGGAAGTGTGGGAAGTCATAGAATGGAAGTGTGTGAAGTCAAAGAATGAGGTGTGTGATATCAGAATGGAGGTGTGCGAAGTTATAAAATAGAGGTGTGTGAAGTCAGAATGGAGGTGGGTGAAGTCATAGAATGGAGTTGTGTGAAGTCAGAATGGAGGTGTGTGAACTCATAGAATGGAGGTGTGTGACGTCACAATGGACGTGTGTGAAGTCATAGAATGGAGGTGTGTGAAGTCATAGAATGGAGGTGTGTAAAGTCACAATGGACGTGTGTGAAGTCTCAGAATTGAGGTGTGTGAACCCAGAATGGAGGTGTGTGAAGTCAAAGAATGTAGGTGTGAGAAGTCATAGAATGTATGTTTGTGAAGTAAGAATGAAGGTGTGTGAAGTCATAGAATGGAGGTGTGTGAAGTCACAGAATGGAGGTGTGTGAAGTCATAGATTGGAGGTGTGTGAAGACATAGAATGGAGGTGTGTGAAGTTATATAATGGAGGTGTGTGAAGTCACAGAATGGATGTGTTTGAAGTCAGAATGGAGGTGTGAAGTCATAGAATGGAGGTGGGTGAAGTCATAGAATGGAGGTGTGTGAAATCATAGAATGGAGGTGTGTGAAGTCACAGAATGGAGGTGTGGAAAGTCACAGAATGGAGGTGTGTGACGTCACAGAATGGAGGTGTGTGAAGTCAAAATGGAGGTGTGTAAAGTCACAGAATGGAGGTGTGTGAAGTCATAGAATTGAAGTGTGTGAAGTCATAGAATGGAGGTGTGTGAAGTCACAGAATGGACGGTATGAAGTCATAGAATGGAGGTGTGTGAAATCACAGAATTGAGGTGTTTGAAGTCATATATTGGAGGTGTGTGAAGTCTAAATGGATGTGTGAAGTCATAGAATGGAGGTGTTTGAAATCACAGAATGAAGGTGTGTGAGGACATAGAATGGAAGTGTGTGAAGTCACAGAATGGAGGTGTGTGAAGTCATAAAATGGAGGTGGGTGAAGTCATAGAAAGGAGATGTGGGAAGTCATAGAATGGAGGAGTGTGAAGTCCTAGAGTGGAGGTGAGTGAAGTCACATATTCGAGGTCTGTGAAGTCATAGAATGGAGGTGTGTGAACACAGAATGGAGGTGTGTGAAGTCACAGAATGGAGGTGTGAGAAGTCAAAATGTAGGTGTGTGACGTCATAAAATGGAGGTGTGTGAAGTCATAGAATGGAGCTGTGTGAAATCATAGAGTGGAGGTTTGTGAAGTCACAGAATGGAGGTGTGTGAATTCACAGCATGGAGGTATGTGAAATCATAGAATGGTAGTGTGTGAAGTCATAGAATGGAGGGGTGTGAAGTCACAGAATGAAGGGTTGTGAAGGCATAGAATGGATGTGTGTGAAGACACAGAAGGGAGGTGTGTGAAGTCACATAATGGAGGTGTGTGACGTCAAAATGGAGGTGTGTGACGTCGTAAAATGGAGGTGTGTGAAGTCATAGAATGGAGGTGTGTGAAATCATAGAATGGAGGTTTGTGAAGTCACAGATTGGAGGTGTGTGACGTCACAGAATGGAGGTTTGTGAAGTCATAGAATGGAGGTATGTGAAGTCAAATTGGAGGGGTGTGAAGTCGGAGAATGTTGGTGTGTGAAGTCACATAATGGAGGCGGGTGAAGTCACAGAATGGAGGTGTGTGAAGTCATAGAATGGAGGTGTGTGAAGTCACAGAATGGACGGGTATGAAGTCATAGAATGGAGGTGTGTGAAGTCACAGAATTGAGGTGTTTGAAGTCATATATTTTATGTGTGTGAAGTCAAAATGGACATGTGAAATCATAGAATAGAGGTGTGTGAAGTCATAGAATGGAGGTGTGTGAAGGCAAAATTGTGGTGAGTGAACTCATAGACTGGATGTTTCTGAACTCATAGAATGAAGGTGTGTGAAGTCGTGGAATGGAGGTGTATGAAGTCAAAGAATGGAGGTGTGTGAAGTGAAACAATGGTGGTGTGTGAAGTCACAGAATGGAGGTGTGTGAAGTCCCAGAATGGAAGTGTGTGAAGTCAAAACGGAGGTGTGTGAAGTCAAAGAATGGAGGTGTGTGAACTCATAGAATGGAGGTGTGTGAAGTCATAGAATGGATGTGTGGGAAGTCATAGAATGGAGGTGTGTGAAGTCGAATGACGGTGTGTGAAGTCATAGAATGTAGGTGTGTGAACTCATAGAATGGAGGTGTGTGACGTCCCAATGGAAGTATGTGAAGTCATAGAATGGAGGTGTGTGAAGTCACAGAATGGAAGTGTGTGAAGTCAAAATGGAGGTGTGTGAAGGCACAGAATGGAGGTGTGTGAAGTCATCGTATGAAGGTATGTGAAATCATAGAATGGAAGTGTGTGAAGTCATAGAATGGAATTGTGCGAAGTCATACAATGAAGGTGTGTGAAGTCATAGAATGGAGGTGTGTGAAGTCACAGAAGAGAGGTGTGTGAAGTCACATAATGGAGGTGTGAGAAGTCAAAAAGGAGGTGTGTGACGTCATAAAATGGAGGTGTGTGAAGTCATAGATTGGAGGTGTGTGAATTCATATAATGGAGGTGTGACATCTCAGAATGGAGGTGTGTGAAATCGCAGAATGGAGGTTTGTGAGGTCACAGAATGGAGGTGTGTGAACTCACAGTGCAGGTGTGTGAAGTCACAGAATGGAGGTGTGTGAAGTCACAGAATGGAGGTTTGGGAAGTCATAGAATGGAGGTAGGTGAAGTCACAGAATGGAGGTGTGTGAAGTCATAGAATGGAGGTGTGTGAAGTCACAGAATGGAGGTGTGTGAAGTCACAGAATGGAGGTGTGTGAACTCAGAATGGAGATGTGTGAAGTCACAGAATGGAGTTGTGTGAAGTCATAGAATTGAGGTGTGTGAAATCACAGAATGGAGGTGTGTGAATTCATATAATGGAGGTGTGACATCTCAGAATGGAGGTGTGTGAAATCGCAGAATGGAGGTTTGTGAGGTCACAGAATGGAGGTGTGTGAACTCACAGTGCAGGTGTGTGAAGTCACGGAATGGCGGTGTGTGAAGTCAAGAATGGAAGTGTGTAAAGTCATAGAATGGAGGTGTGTGAAGTCACAGAAGCGAGGTGTGTGGAGTCACATAATGGAGGTGTGTGAAGTCAAAATGGAGGTGTGTGACGTCATAAAATGTAGGTGTGTGAAGTCATAGTTTGGAGGTGTGTGAAATCATAGAATGGAGGTTTGTGAAGTCACAGAATGGAGGTGTGTGAAGTCACAGAATGGAGGTGTGTGAAGTCATAGAATGGAGGTATGTGAAGTCAAATTGGAGTGGTGTGAAGTCGGACAATGGAGGTGTGGTAAGTCACAGAATGGAGGTGGGTGAAGTCACAGAATGGAGGTGTGTGAAGTCAAAGAATGGAGGTGTGTGTAGTCACAGAATGGACGGGTATGATTTCATAGAATGGTGGTGCTGAAGTCACAGAATTGAGGTGTTTGAAGTTATATATTGGAGGTGTGTGAAGTCAAAATGGATGTGTGAAGTCATAGAATGGAGGTGTGTGAAGTCAGAGAATGGAGGTGTGTGAAGTCACAGAATGGAGCTGTGTGAAGTCACCGAATGGAGGTGTGTGAAGTCACAGAATGGAGGTGTGTGAAGTCAAAGAATGGAGGTGTGTGAAGTCATAGAATGGAGGTGTGTGAAGTCATAGAATGTATGTTTGTGAAGTAAGAATGAAGGTGTGTGAAGTCATAGAATGGAGGTGTGTGAAGTCACAGAATGGAGGTGTGTGAAGTCATAGAATGGAGGTGTGTGAAGTCATAGAACGGAGTTGTGTGATGTCATATAATGGAGGTGTGTGAAGTCACATAATGGAGGTGTGTGAAGTGAGAATGGAGGTGTGTGAAGTCGAATGAAGGTGTGTGAAGTCATAGAATGTAGGTGTGTGAACTAATAGAATGGAGGTGTGTGAAGTCACAGAATGGAAGTGTGTGAAGTCAAAATGGAGGTGTGTGACGTCCTAAAACTGAGGTGTGAAAAGTCATAGAATGGAGGTGTGTGAAATCATAGAGTAGAGGTTTGTGAAGTCACAGAATGGCGGTGTGTGAACTCAGAATTGAGGTGTGTGAAGTCACAGAATGGAGGTGTGTGAAGTCATCGTATGAAGGTATGTGAAATCATAGAATGGAAGTGTGTGAAGTCATAGAATGGAGGTGTGTGAAGTCATACAATGAAGGTGTGTGAAGTCAAAGAACGGAGGTGTGTGAAGTCACAGAAGAGAGGTGTGTGAAGTCACATAATGGAGGTGTGAGAAGTCAAAATGGAGGTGTGTGACGTCATAAAATTGAGGTGTGTGAAGTCATAGATTGGAGGAGTGTGAAATCATAGAATGGAGGTTTGTGAAGTCACAGAATGGAGGTGTGTGAACTCAGAATGGAGATTTGTGAAGTCACAGAATGGAGTTGTGTGAAGTCATAGAATTGAGGTGGGTAAAAGCACAGAATGGAGGTGTGTGAATTCATAGAATGGAGGTGTGACATCTCAGAATGGAGGTGTGTGAAATCGCAGAATGGAGGTGTGTGAGGTCATAGAATGGAGGTGTGTGAACTCAAAATGCAGGTGTGTGAAGTCACGGAATGGCGGTGTGTGAAGTCATAGAATGGAAGTGTGTGAAGTCATAGAATGGAGGTGTGTGAAGTCACAGAAGGGAGGTGTGTGGAGTCACATAATGAAGGTGTGTTTAGTCAAAATAGAGGTGTGTGACGTCATAAAATGTAGGAGTGTGAAGTCATAGATTGAAGGTGTGTGAAATCATAGAATGGAGGTTTGTGAAGTCACAGAATGGAGGTGTGTGAAGTCATAGAATGGAGGTATGTGAAGTCAAATTGGAGGGGTGTGAAGTCGGAGAATGGAGGTGTGGGAAGTCACAGAATGGAGGTGTGTGAAATCATAGAATGGGGGTTTGTGAAGTCACAGAATTGAGGTGTTTGAAGATATATATTGGAGGTGTGTGAAGTCAAAATGGATGTGTGAAGTCATAGAATGGAGGTGTGTGAAGTCGGAGAATGGAGGTGTGTGAAGTCACAGAATGGAGCTGTGTGAAGTCACAGAATGGAGGTGTGTGAAGTCACAGAATGGAGGTGTGTGACGTCACAGAATGGAGGTGTGTGAAGTCACATAATGGAGGTGTGTGAAGTCAGAATGGAAGTGTGAAGTCATAGAAAGGAGGTGTGTGAAGTCATAGAATGTATGTTTGTGAAGTAAGAATGAAGGTGTGTGAAGTCATAGAATGGAGGTGTGTGAAGTCACAGAATGGAGGTGTGTGAAGTCATAGAATGGAGGTGTGTGAAGTCATAGAACGGAGTTGTGTGACGTCATATAATGGAGGTGTGTGAAGTCACATAATGGAGGTGTGTGAAGTCAGAATGGAAGTGTGAAGTCATAGAAAGGAGGTGTGGGAAGTCATAGAATGGAGGACTGTGAAGTCATAGATTGGAGGTGAGTGAAGTCACAGATTCGACGTCTGTGAAGTCATAGAATGGAGGTGTGTGAAGTCGAATGAAGGTGTGTGAAGTCATAGAATGTAGGTGTGTGAACTCATAGAATGGAGGTGTGTGACGTCCCAATGGAAGTGTGTGAAGTCATAGAATGGAGGTGTGTGAAGTCACAGAATGGAAGTGTGTGACGTCAAAATGGAGGTGTGTGAAGGCACAGAATGGAGGTGTGTGAAGTCATCGTATGAAGGTATGTGAAATCATAGATTGGAAGTGTGTGAAGTCATAGAATGGAATTGTGCGAAGTCATACAATGAAGGTGTGTGAAGTCATAGAATGGAGGTGTGTGAAGTCACAGAAGAGAGGTGTGTGAAGTCACATAATGGAGGTGTGAGAAGTCAAAATGGAGGTGTGTGACGTCATAAAATGGAGGTGTGTGAAGTCATAGATTGGAGGTGTGTGAAATCATAGAATGGAGGTTTGTGAAGTCACAGAATGGAGGTGTGTGAAGTCACAGAATGGAGGTTTGTGAAGTCATAGAATGGAGGTAGGTGAAGTCACAGAATGGAGGTGTGTGAAGTCATAGAATGGAGGTGTGTGAAGTCACAGAATGGAGGTGTGTGAACTCAGAATGGAGATGTGTGAAGTCACAGAATGGAGTTGTGTGAAGTCATAGAATTTAGGTTTGTGAAATCACAGAATGGAGGTGTGTGAATTCATAGAATGGAGGTGTGACATCTCAGAATGGAGGTGTGTGAAATAGCAGATTGGAGGTGTGTGAGGTCACAGAATGGAGGTGTGTGAACGCACAGTGCAGGTGTGTGAAGTCACGGAATGGCGGTGTGTGAAGTCAAGAATGGAAGTGTGTAAAGTCATAGAATGGAGGTGTGTGAAGTCACAGAAGCGAGGTGTGTGGAGTCACATAATGGAGGTGTGTGAAGTCAAAATGGAGGTGTGTGACGTCATAAAATGTAGGTGTGTGAAGTCATAGTTTGGAGGTGTGTGAAATCATAGAATGGAGGTTTGTGAAGTCACAGAATGGAGGTGTGTGAAGTCACAGAATGGAGGTGTGTGAAGTCATAGAATGGAGGTATGTGAAGTCAAATTGGAGTGGTGTGAAGTCGGAGAATGGAGGTGTGGGAAGTCACAGAATGGAGGTTGGTGAAGTCACAGAATGGAGGTGTGTGAAGTCAAAGAATGGAGGTGTGGGTAGTCACAGAATGGACGGGTATGATTTCATAGAATGGAGGTGCGTGAAGTCACAGAATTGAGGTGTTTCAAGTTATATATTGGAGGTGTGTGAAGTCAAAATGGATGTGTGAAGTCATAGAATGGAGGTGTGTGAAGTCGGAGAATGGAGGTGTGTGAAGTCACAGAATGGAGGTGTGTGAAGTCATAGAATGGAGGTGTGTGAAGTCATAGAATGTATGTTTGTGAAGTAAGAATGAAGGTGTGTGAAGTCATAGAATGGAGGTGTGTGAAGTCACAGAACGGAGGTTTGTGAAGTCATAGAATGGAGGTGTGTGAAGTCATAGAATGGAGTTGTGTGACGTCACATAATGGAGGTGTGAGAAGTGAGAATGGAGGTGTGTGAAGTCGAATGAAGGTGTGTGAAGTCATAGAATGTAGGTGTGTGAACTAATAGAATGGAGGTGTGTGAAGTCACAAAATGGAAGTGTGTGAAGTCAAAATGGAGCTGTGTGACGTCATAAAATGGAGGTGTGTGAAGTCACAGAATGGAGGTGTGTGAAATCATAGAATACAGGTTTGGGAAGTCACAGAATGGAGGTGTGTGAACTCAGAATGGAGGTGTGTAAAGTCACAGAATGGAGGTTTGTGAAGTCATCGCATGAAGGTATGTTAAATCTTAGAATAGAGGTGTGTGAAGTCACAGAATGAAAGTGTGTGAAGTCAAAATGGAGGTGTGTGACGTCCTATAATGGAGGTGTGTGAAATCATAGAATAGAGGTTTGTGAAGTCACAAAATGGAGGTGTGTGAACTCAGAATTGAGGTGTGTGAAGTCACAGAATGGAAGAGTGTGAAGTCAAAACGGAGGTGTGTGAAGTCAAAGAATGGAGGTGTGTGAAGTCACAGAATGGTGGTGTGTGAAATCAAAATGGTGGTGTGTGACGTCACAAATGGAGGTGTGTGAAGTCACAGAAAGTAGATGTGTGAAGTCAAAATGGAGGTGTGTGAAGTCAAAGAATGAGGTGTGTGAAGTCATAGATGGAGTTGTGTGAAGTCATAGTATGGAGGTGTGTGAAATCATAGAATGAAGTTTTGTGAAGTCACAGAATGGAGCTGTGTGAATACAGAATGGAGGTGTGTGAAGTTATAGAATGTAGGTGTTTGAAGTCAGAACGGAGGTGTGTGAACTCATAGAATGGAGGTGAGTGACGTCACAATGGAAGTGTGTGGAGTCATACAATGGAGGTGTGTGAAGTCACAGAATGGAGCTGTGTGGAGTCATAGAATGGAGGTGTGTGAAGTCACAGAATGGAGCTGTTTGAAGTCATAGAATGGAGGTGTGTGAAGTTATAGAATGGATGTTTGTAAAGTAAGAATGAAGTTGTATGAAGTCATAGAATAAAGGTGTGACGTCAAAGAATGGAGGTGTGTGAAGTCATAGAATGGAGGTGTGTAAACTCAGAATGGAGGTGTGTGAAGTCATAGAATGGAGGTGTTTGAAGTCACAGAATGGACGGTACGAAGTCATAGAATGGAGGTGTGTGAAGTCACAGAATTGAGGTTTTTGAAGTCATACATTAGAGGTGTGTGAAGTCAAAATGGATGTGTGAAATCATAGAATGGAGGTGTGTGAAGTCACAGAATGGAGGTGTGTGAAATTATAAAAGGGAAGTTTATGAACTCATAGAATGGAAGTGTTTGAAGTCCCACAATGGAGGTGTGTGAAGTCACAGAATGGAGGTGTGTGAAGTCATAGAATGGAAGTGTGTAAAGTCATAGAATGGAGGTGTGTGAACTCAGAATGGAGATGTGTGAAGTCACCGAATGGAGTTGTGTGAACTCAGAATGGAGATGTGTGAAGTCACAGAATGGAGGTTTGTGAAGTCATGGAATGGAGGTGTGTGAAGTCATAGAATGGATGTTTCTGAAGTAAAAATGAAGGTGTGTGGAGGCATAGAAAGAGGTGTGGGAAGTCATAGAATGGAGGAATGTAAAGTCATAGAATGCAGGCGAGTGAAGTCACAGATTCGAGGTCTGCGAAGTCATAGAATGGAGGTGCTTGATATCAGAATGCAGGTGTGTGAAGTCATAGATGGAGTTGTGTGAAGTCATAGTATGGAGGTTTATGAAATCATAGAATGGAGTTTTGTGAAATCACAGAATGGAGCTGTGTGAATACAGAATGGAGGTGTGTGAAGTCATAGAATGTAGGTGTTTGAAGTCAGAACGGAGGTGTGTGAACTCATAGAATGGAGGTGAGTGACGTCACAGAATGGAGGTGTGCTAAGTCATAGAATGGAGGTGTGTGAACTCATAGAATGGAGGTGTGTGACGTCACAAAGGAAGTGTGTGAAGTCATAGAATGGAGGTGTGTGAAGTCACAGAATGGATGTGTGAGAAGTCAAAATGGAGGTGTGTGACGTCATAAAATGGAGGTGTGTGAAGTCATAGAATGGAGCTGTGTGAAATCATAGAAGGGAGGTTTGAGAAGTCACAGAAAGGAGGTGTGTGAACTCAAAATGGAGGTGTGTGAAGTCACAGAATGGAGGTGTGTGAAGTCACAGCATGGAGGTATGTGAAATCATAGAATGGAAGTGTGTGAAGTCATAGAATGGAAGTGTGTGAAGTCACAGAATGAAGGTGTGTGAAGGCATCGAATGGATGTGTGTGAAGACACAGAAGGGAGGTGTGTGAAGTCACATAATGGAGTTGTGTGAAGTCAAAATGGAGGTGGGTGACATCATAAAATGGAGGTGTGTGAAGTCATAAAATGGAGGTGTGTGAAATCATAGAATGGAGTTTTGTGAAGTCACACAATGGAGCTGTGTGAATACAGAATGGAGGTGTGTGAAGTCATAAAATGGAGGTGGGTGAAGTCATATAAAGGAGATGTGGGAAGTCATAGAATGGAGCAGTGTGAAGTCATAGAGTGGAGGTGAGTGAAGTCACATATTCGAGGTCTGTGAAGTCATAGAATGGAGGTGTGTGAAGTCAGAATTGAGGTGTGTGAAGTCACAGAATGGAGGTGTGTGAACTCAAAGAATGGAGGTGTGTGACGTCACAAAGGAAGTGTGTGAAGTCATAGAATGGAAGTGTGTGAAGTCAAAGAATGGAGGTGTGTGATATCAGAATGGAGGTGTGCGAAGTTATAAAATAGAGGTGTGTGAAGTCAGAATGGAGGTGGGTGAAGTCATAGAATGGAGGTGTGTGAAGTCAGAATGGATGTGTGTGAATTCATAGAATGGAGGTGTGTGACGTCACAATGGACGTGTGTGAAGTCATAGAATGGAGGTGTGTGAAGTCATAGAATGGAGGTGTGTGAAGTCACAATGGAGGTGTGTGAAGTCTCAGAATTGAGGTGTGTGAACCCAGAATAGAGGTGTGTGAAGTCAAAGAATGTAGGTGTGTGAAGTCATAGAATGTATGTTTGTGAAGTAAGAATGAAGGTGTGTGAAGTCATAGAATGGAGGTGTGTGAAGTCACAGAATGGAGGTGTGTGAAGTCATAGATTGGAGGTGTGTGAAGACATAGAATGGAGGTGTGTGAAGTTATATAATGGAGGTGTTTGAAGTCACAGAATGGACGGTACGAAGTCATAGAATGGAGGTGTGTGAAGTCACAGAATTGAGGTGTTTGAAGTCATAGAATGGAGGTGTGTGAACTCATAGAATGGAGGTGTGTGACGTCACAAAGGAAGTGTGTGAAGTCATAGAATGGAGGTGTGTGAAGTCACAGAATGGAGGTGTGAGAAGTCAAAATGGAGGTGTGTGACGTCATAAAATGGAGGTGTGTGAAGTCATAGAATGGAGCTGTGTGAAATCATAGAAGGGAGGTTTGTGAAGTCACAGAAAGGAGGTGTGTGAACTCAAAATGGAGGTGTGCGAAGTCATAGAATGGAGGTGTGTGAAGTCACAGCATGGAGGTATGTGAAATCATAGAATGGAAGTGTGTGAAGTCATAGAATGGAGGTGTGTGAAGTCACAGAATGAAGGTGTGTGAAGGCATCGAATGGATGTGTGTGAAGACACAGAAGGGAGGTGTGTGAAGTCACATAATGGAGTTGTGTGAAGTCAAAATGGAGGTGGGTGACATCATAAAATGGAGGTGTGTGAAGTCATAAAATGGAGGTGTGTGAAATCATAGAATGGAGTTTTGTGAAGTCACACAATGGAGCTGTGTGAATACAGAATGGAGGTGTGTGAAGTCATAAAATGGAGGTGGGTGAAGTCATATAAAGGAGATGTGGGAAGTCATAGAATGGAGCAGTGTGAAGTCATAGAGTGGAGGTGAGTGAAGTCACATATTCTAGGTCTGTGAAGTCATAGAATGGAGGTGTGTGAAGTCAGCATTGAGGTGTGTGAAGTCACAGAATGGAGGTGTGTGAACTCAAAGAATGGAGGTGTGTGACGTCACAAAGGAAGTGTGTGAAGTCATAGAATGGAAGTGTGTGAAGTCAAAGAATGGAGGTGTGTGATATCAGAATGGAGGTGTGCGAAGTTATAAAATAGAGGTGTGTGAAGTCAGAATGGAGGTGGGTGAAGTCATAGAATGGAGGTGTGTGAAGTCAGAATGGAGGTGTGTGAACTCATAGAATGGAGGTGTGTGACGTCACAATGGACGTGTGTGAAGTCATAGAATGGAGGTGTGTGAAGTCATAGAATGGAGGTGTGTGAAGTCACAATGGAGGTGTGTGAAGTCTCAGAATTGAGGTGTGTGAACCCAGAATGGAGGTGTGTGAAGTCAAAGAATGTAGGTGTGTGAAGTCATAGAATGTATGTTTGTGAAGTAAGAATGAAGGTGTGTGAAGTCATAGAATGGAGGTGTGTGAAGTCACAGAATGGAGGTGTGTGAAGTCATAGATTGGAGGTGTGTGAAGACATAGAATGGAGGTGTGTGAAGTTATATAATGGAGGTGTGTGAAGTCACAGAATGGATGTGTGTGAAGTCAGAATGGAGGTGTGAAGTCATAGAATGGAGGTGGGTGAAGTCATAGAATGGAGGTGTGTGAAATCATAGAATGGAGGTGTGTGAAGTCACAGAATGGAGGTGTGGAAAGTCACAGAATGGAGGTGTGGGACGTCACAGAATGGAGGTGTGTGAAGTCAAAATGGAGGTGTGTAAAGTCACAGAATGGAGGTGTGTGAAGTCATAGAATTGAAGTGTGTGAAGTCATAGAATGGAGGTGTGTGAAGTCACAGAATGGACGGTATGAAGTCATAGAATGGAGGTGTGTGAAATCACAGAATTGAGGTGCTTGAAGTCATATAATGGAGGTGTGTGAAGTCAAAATGGATGTGTGAAGTCATAGAATGGAGGTGTTTGAAATCACAGAATGAGGGTGTGTGAGGTCATAGAATGGAGGTGTGTGAAGTCACAGAATGGAGGTGTGTGAAGTCATAAAATGGAGGTGGGTGAAGTCATAGAAAGGAGATGTGGGAAGTCATAGAATGGAGGAGTGTGAAGTCCTAGAGTGGAGGTGAGTGAAGTCACATATTCGAGGTCTGTGAAGTCATAGAATGGAGGTGTGTGAACACAGAATGGAGGTGTGTGAAGTCACAGAATGGAGGTGTGTGAAGTCATAGAATGGAAGTGTGTGAAGTAATAGAAGGGAGGTGTGTGAAGTCAGAATGGAGGTGTGTGAAGTCACTGAATGGAATTGTGTCAACTCAGAATGGAAGAGTGTGAAGTCACAGAATGGAGGTTTGTGAAGTCATACAATGGGGTTGTGTGAAGTCATAGAATGGATGTTTCTGAAGTAAGAATGAAGCTGTGTGAAGTCATAGAATGGAGGTATGTGAACACATAGAATGGAGCTGTGTAAATTCACAGAATGAAGGTGTGTGAAGTCAGAATGGAGGTGTGTAGTCATAGATTGGAGGTGGTGAAGTCATAGAAAGGAGGTGTGGAAAGTCATAGAATGGAGGAGTGTGAAGTCATAGAGTGCAGGTGAGTGAAGTCACAGATTCAAGGAATGTGAAGTCATAGAATGGAGGTGTGTGATGTCAGAATGCAGGTGTGTGAAGTCATAGATGGAGTTGTGTGAAGTCATAGTATGGAGGTGTGTGAAATATTCGAATGGAGTTTTGTGAAGTCACAGAATGGAGCTGTGTGAATACAGAATGGAGGTGTGTGAAGTCATAGAATGTAGGTGTTTGAAGTCAGAACGGAGGTGTGTGAACTCATAGAATGGAGGTGAGTGACGTCAAAATGGAAGTGTGTGAAGTCATACAATGGAGCTGTGTGAAGTCACAGAATGGAGGTGTGTGAAATCATAAAATGGAGGTGTGTGAAGTCATAGAAAGGAGATGTGGGAAGTCATAGAATGGAGGAGTGTGAAGTCCTAGAGTGGAGGTGAGTGAAGTCACATATTCGAGGTCTGTGAAGTCATAGAATGGAGGTGTGTGAAGTCAGAATGGAGGTGTGTGAAGTCATAGAATGGAGGTGTGTGAACTCATAGAATGGAGGTGTGTGACGTCACAAAGGAAGTGTGTGAAGTCATAGAATGGAGGTGTGTGAAGTCACAGAATGGAGGTGTGAGAAGTCAAAATGTAGGTGTGTAACGTCATAAAATGGAGGTGTGTGAAGTCATAGAATGGAGCTGTGTGAAATCATAGAATGGAGGTTTGTGAAGTCACAGAATGGAGGTGTGTGAATTCACAGCATGGAGGTATGTGAAATCATAGAATGGAAGTGTGTGAAGTCATAGATTGGAGGGGTGTGAAGTCACAGAATGAAGGGGTGTGAAGGCATAGAATGGATGTGTGTGAAGACACAGAAGGGAGGTGTGTGAAGTCACATAATGGAGGTGTGTGAAGTCAAAATGAAGGTGTGTGACGTCAAAAAATGGAGGTGTGTGAAGTCATAGAATGGAGGTGTGTGAAATCATAGAATGGAGTTTTGTGAAGTCACAGAATGGAGCTGTGTGAATACAGAATGGAGGTGTGTGAAGTCATAAAATGGATGTGGGTTAAGTCATAGAAAGGAGATGTGGGAAGTCATAGAATGGAGGAGTGTGAAGTCATAGAGTGGAGATGAGTGAAGTCACATATTCGAGGTCTGTGAAGTCATAGAATGGAGGTGTGTGAAGTCAGAATGGAGGTGTGTGAAGTCATAGAATGGAGGTGTGCGAACTCATAGAATGGAGGTGTGTGACGTCACAAAGAAAGTGTGTGAAGTCGTAGAATGGAAGTGTGTGAAGTCACAGAATGGAGGTGTGAGACGTCAAAATGGAGGTGTGTGACGTCGTAAAATGGAGGTTTGTGAAGTCATAGAATGGAGGTGTGTGAAATCATAGAATGGAGGTTTGTGAAGTCACAGATTGGAGGTGTGTGACGTCACAGAATGGAGGTTTGTGAAGTCATAGAATGGAGGTATGTGAAGTCAAATTGGAGGGGTGTGAAGTCGGAGAATGTTGGTGAGTGAAGTCACATAATGGAGGAGGGTGAAGTCACAGAATGGAGGTGTGTGAAGTCATAGAATGGAGGTGTGTGAAGTCACAGAATGGACGGGTATGAAGTCATAGAATGGAGGTGTGTGAAGTCACAGAATTGAGGTGTTTGAAGTCATATATTTTATGTGTGTGAAGTCAAAATGGACGTGTGAAATCATAGAATAGAGGTGTGTGAAGTCATAGAATGGAGGTGTGTGAATTCATACAATGAAGTTGTGTGAAGTCACAGAATGGAGGTGTGTGAAGTCACAGCATGGAGGTGTGTGAAGTCATAGAATGAAAGTGTGTAAAGTCATAGAATGGAGGTGTGTGAAGTCAGAATGGAGGTGTGTGAAGTCACCGAATGGAGGTGTGTGAACGCAGAATGGAAGTGTGAGAAGTCACAGAATGGATGTTTGTGAAGTCATAGAATGGAGGTGTGTGAAGTCATAGAATGTATGTTTCTGAATTAAGAATGAAGGTGTGTGAAGTCATAGAATGGAGGTGTGTGAAGGCAAAATTGTGGTGTGTGAACTCATAGACTGGATGTTTCTGAACTCATAGAATGAAGGTGTGTGAAGTCGTGGAATGGAGGTGTATGAAGTCAAAGAATGGAGGTGTGTGAAGTCAAACAATGGTGGTGTGTGAAGTCACAGAATGGAGGTGTGTGAAGTCCCAGAATGGAAGTGTGTGAAGTCAACGGAGGTGTGTGAAGTCAAAGAATGGAGGTGTGTGGAGTCACAGAACGGAGGTGTGTGAAATCAAAATGTTGGTGTGTGAAGTCAAAAATGGATGTGTGTGAAGTCACAGAATGTAGGTGTGTGAAGTCAAAATGGAGGTGTGTGAAGTCAAAGAATGGAGGTGTGTGAACTCATAGAATGGAGGTGTGTGAAGTCATAGAATGGATGTGTGGGAAGTCATAGAATGGAGGTGTGTGAAGTCATAGAATGGAAGTGTGTGAAGTCATAGAATGGAGGTGTGTGATGTCATAGAATGGAGGTGTGTGAAGTCATAGAATGGAGGTGGGTGAAGTCACGGAAGGGAGGTGTGTGAAGTCACAGATTGGATTTGTGTGAAGTCACAGAATGGAGGTGTGTGAAGTCAGAATAAAGGTGTGCGAAGTCATAGAATGGAGGTGTGTGAAGTCACAGAATGGAGGTGTGGGAAGTCACAGAATGGCGGTGTGTGAAGTCACAGAATGGAGTTGTGTGAACTCAGAATGGAGGTATGTAAAGTCACAGAATGAAGGTGTGTGAAGTCATAGAATGGAAGTGTGTGAAGTCATAGAATGGAGGTGTGTGAAGTCACAGAATGGATGGTATGAACTCATAGAATGGAGGTGTGTGAAGTCCCAGAATGGAGGTGTGTGAAGTCATAGAATGGAGGTGTGTGAAGTCATAGAATGGAAGTGTGTGAAGTCACAGAATGGAGGTGTGTGAAGAAACAGAATGGAGGTATGTGACCTCAGAATGGAGGTGTGTGAAATCACAGAATGCAGGTGTGTGAAGTCATAGAATGGAAGTGTGTGAAGTCATAGAATGGAGGTGTGTGAAGTCAGAATGGAGGTGTGTGAAGTCACCGAATGGTGTTGTGTGAACTCAGAATGGAGGTGTGTGAAGTCACAGAATGGAGGTTTGTGAAGTCATAGAATGGTGTTGTGTGAAGTCATAGAATGGATGTTTCTGAGGTAAGAATGAAGGTGTGTGAAGTCATAGAATGGAGGTGTGTGAACTCATAGAATGGAGGTGTGTGAAGTCACAGAATGAAGGTGTGTGATGTCAGAATGGAGATGTGTAGTCATAGATTGCAGGTGGTGAAGTCATAGAAAGGAGGTGTGGGAAGTCATAGAATGGAGGAGTGTGAAGTCACAGAGTGCAGGTGAGTGAAGTCACAGATTCGAGGTCTGTGAAGTCATAGAATGGAGGTGTGTGATATCAGAATGCAGTTATGTGAAGTCATAGATGGAGTTGTGTGAAGTCATAGTATGGAGGTGTGTGAAATCATAGAATGGAGTTTTGTGAAGTCACAGAGTGGAGCTGTGTGAATTCACAATGGAGGTGTGTGAAGTCACAGAATGGAACTGTGTGAATTCAGAATGGAGGTGTGTGAAGCCATAGAATGGAGGTGTGTGAAGTCACAGAATGGAGGTGTGTGAAGTCATAGAATGTAGGTGTGTAAAGTGACAGAATGGAGGTGTTTGAAGTCATCGAATGGAGGTGTGTGAAGTTATAGAATGGATGTTTGTAAAGTAAGAATGAAGTTGTGTGAAGTCATAGAATGGAGGTGTGTGACGTCAAAGAATGGAGGTGTGTGAAGTCATAGAATGGAGGTGTGTAAACTCAGAATGGAGGTGTAGGAAGTCAAAGAATGGAGGTGTGTGAAGTCATAGAATGGAGGTGTGTGATGTCATAGAATGTATGTTTGTGAAGTAAGAATGAAGGTGTGTGAAGTCATAGAATGTAGGTGTGTGAAGTCACAGAATGGAGGTGTGTGAAGTCATACAATGGAGGTGTGTGAAGTCATAGAATGGCGGTGTGTGAACTCATAGAATAGAGGTGTGTGACGTCACAATCGAAGTGTGTGAATTCATAGTATGGAGGTGTGTGAAGTCTCAGAATGGAGGTGTGTGAAGTCAAAATGGAGGTGTGTGATGTCCTAAAATGGAGGTGTGTGAAGTCATATAATGGAGGTGTGTGACGTCAAAATGGAGGTGTGTGACGTCATAAAATGGAGGTGTGTGAAGTCATAGAATGGAGGTGTTTGAAATCATAGAATGGAGGTTTGTGAAGTCACAGATTGGAGGTGTGTGACGTCACAGAATGGAGGTTTGTGAAGTCATGGAATGGAGGTATGTGAAGTCAAATTGGAGGGGTGTGAAGTCGGAGAATGTTGGTGTGTGAAGTCACATAATGGAGGTGGGTGAAGTCACAGAATGGAGGTGTGTGAAGTCATAGAATGGAGGTGTGTGAAGTCACAGAATGGACGGGTATGAAGTCATAGAATGGAGGTGTGTGAAGTCACAGAATTGAGGTGTTTGAAGTCATATATTTTATGTGTGTGAAGTCAAAATGGACGTGTGAAATCATAGAATAGAGGTGTGTGAAGTCATAGAATGGAGGTGTGTGAATTCATACAATGAAGTTGTGTGAAGTCACAGAATGGAGGTGTGTGAAGTCACAGCATGGAGGTGTGTGAAGTCATAGAATGAAAGTGTGTAAAGTCATAGAATGGAGGTGTGTGAAGTCAGAATGGAGGTGTGTGAAGTCACCGAATGGAGGTGTGTGAACGCAGAATGGAAGTGTGAGAAGTCACAGAATGGATGTTTGTGAAGTCATAGAATGGAGGTGTGTGAAGTTATAGAATGTATGTTTCTGAATTAAGAATGAAGGTGTGTGAAGTCATAGAATGGAGGTGTGTGAAGGCAAAATTGTGGTGTGTGAACTCATAGACTGGATGTTTCTGAACTCATAGAATGAAGGTGTGTGAAGTCGTGGAATGGAGGTGTATGAAGTCAAAGAATGGAGGTGTGTGAAGTCAAACAATGGTGGTGTGTGAAGTCACAGAATGGAGGTGTGTGAAGTCCCAGAATGGAAGTGTGTGAAGTCAACGGAGGTGTGTGAAGTCAAAGAATGGAGGTGTGTGGAGTCACAGAACGGAGGTGTGTGAAATCAAAATGTTGGTGTGTGAAGTCAAAAATGGATGTGTGTGAAGTCACAGAATGTAGGTGTGTGAAGTCAAAATGGAGGTGTGTGAAGTCAAAGAATGGAGGTGTGTGAACTCATAGAATGGAGGTGTGTGAAGTCATAGAATGGATGTGTGGGAAGTCATAGAATGGAGGTGTGTGAAGTCATAGAATGGAAGTGTGTGAAGTCATAGAATGGAGGTGTGTGATGTCATAGAATGGAGGTGTGTGAAGTCATAGAATGGAGGTGGGTGAAGTCACGGAAGGGAGGTGTGTGAAGTCACAGATTGGATTTGTGTGAAGTCACAGAATGGAGGTGTGTGAAGTCAGAATAAAGGTGTGCGAAGTCATAGAATGGAGGTGTGTGAAGTCACAGAATGGAGGTGTGGGAAGTCACAGAATGGCGGTGTGTGAAGTCACAGAATGGAGTTGTGTGAACTCAGAATGGAGGTATGTAAAGTCACAGAATGAAGGTGTGTGAAGTCATAGAATGGAAGTGTGTGAAGTCATAGAATGGAGGTGTGTGAAGTCACAGAATGGATGGTATGAACTCATAGAATGGAGGTGTGTGAAGTCCCAGAATGGAGGTGTGTGAAGTCATAGAATGGAGGTGTGTGAAGTCATAGAATGGAAGTGTGTGAAGTCACAGAATGGAGGTGTGTGAAGAAACAGAATGGAGGTATGTGACCTCAGAATGGAGGTGTGTGAAATCACAGAATGCAGGTGTGTGAAGTCATAGAATGGAAGTGTGTGAAGTCATAGAATGGAGGTGTGTGAAGTCAGAATGGAGGTGTGTGAAGTCACCGAATGGTGTTGTGTGAACTCAGAATGGAGGTGTGTGAAGTCACAGAATGGAGGTTTGTGAAGTCATAGAATGGTGTTGTGTGAAGTCATAGAATGGATGTTTCTGAGGTAAGAATGAAGGTGTGTGAAGTCATAGAATGGAGGTGTGTGAACTCATAGAATGGAGGTGTGTGAAGTCACAGAATGAAGGTGTGTGATGTCAGAATGGAGATGTGTAGTCATAGATTGCAGGTGGTGAAGTCATAGAAAGGAGGTGTGGGAAGTCATAGAATGGAGGAGTGTGAAGTCACAGAGTGCAGGTGAGTGAAGTCACAGATTCGAGGTCTGTGAAGTCATAGAATGGAGGTGTGTGATATCAGAATGCAGTTATGTGAAGTCATAGATGGAGTTGTGTGAAGTCATAGTATGGAGGTGTGTGAAATCATAGAATGGAGTTTTGTGAAGTCACAGAGTGGAGCTGTGTGAATTCACAATGGAGGTGTGTGAAGTCACAGAATGGAACTGTGTGAATTCAGAATGGAGGTGTGTGAAGCCATAGAATGGAGGTGTGTGAAGTCACAGAATGGAGGTGTGTGAAGTCATAGAATGTAGGTGTGTAAAGTGACAGAATGGAGGTGTTTGAAGTCATCGAATGGAGGTGTGTGAAGTTATAGAATGGATGTTTGTAAAGTAAGAATGAAGTTGTGTGAAGTCATAGAATGGAGGTGTGTGACGTCAAAGAATGGAGGTGTGTGAAGTCATAGAATGGAGGTGTGTAAACTCAGAATGGAGGTGTAGGAAGTCAAAGAATGGAGGTGTGTGAAGTCATAGAATGGAGGTTTGTGATGTCATAGAATGTATGTTTGTGAAGTAAGAATGAAGGTGTGTGAAGTCATAGAATGTAGGTGTGTGAAGTCACAGAATGGAGGTGTGTGAAGTCATACAATGGAGGTGTGTGAAGTCATAGAATGGCGGTGTGTGAACTCATAGAATAGAGGTGTGTGACGTCACAATCGAAGTGTGTGAATTCATAGTATGGAGGTGTGTGAAGTCTCAGAATGGAGGTGTGTGAAGTCAAAATGGAGGTGTGTGATGTCCTAAAATGGAGGTGTGTGAAGTCATATAATGGAGGTGTGTGACGTCAAAATGGAGGTGTGTGACGTCATAAAATGGAGGTGTGTGAAGTCATAGAATGGAGGTGTTTGAAATCATAGAATGGAGGTTTGTGAAGTCACAGATTGGAGGTGTGTGACGTCACAGAATGGAGGTTTGTGAAGTCATGGAATGGAGGTATGTGAAGTCAAATTGGAGGGGTGTGAAGTCGGAGAATGTTGGTGTGTGAAGTCACATAATGGAGGTGGGTGAAGTCACAGAATGGAGGTGTGTGAAGTCATAGAATGGAGGTGTGTGAAGTCACAGAATTGAGGTGTTTGAAGTCATATATTTTATGTGTGTGAAGTTAAAATGGACGTGTGAAATCATAGAATAGAGGTGTGTGAAGTCATAGAATGGAGGTGTGTGAATTCATAGAATGAAGTTTTGTGAAGTCACAGAATGGAGGTGTGTGAAGTCACAGCATGGAGGTGTGTGAAGTCATAGAATGGAAGTGTGTAAAGTCATAGAATGGAGGTGTGTGAAGTCAGAATGGAGGTGTGTGAAGTCACCGAATGGAGGTGTGTGAACGCAGAATGGAGGTGTGAGAAGTCACAGAATGGAAGTTTGTGAAGTCATAGAATGGAGGTGTGAGAAGTCATAGAATGGATGTTTCTGAATTAAGAATGAAGGTGTGTGAAGTCATAGAATGGAGGTGTGTGAAGGCAAAATTGTGGTGTGTGAACTCATAGACTGGATGTTTCTGAACTCATAGAATGAAGGTGTGTGAAGTCGTGGAATGGAGGTGTATGAAGTCAAAGAATGGAGGTGTGTGAAGTCAAACAATGGTGGTGTGTGAAGTCACAGAATGGAGGTGTGTGAAGTCCCAGAATGGAAGTGTGTGAAGACAAAACGGAGGTGTGTGAAGTCAAAGAATGGAGGTGTGTGAAGTCACAGAACGGAGGTGTGTGAAATCAAAATGTTGGTGTGTGAAGTCAAAAATGGATGTGTGTGAAGTCACAGAATGTAGGTGTGTGAAGTCAAAATGGAGGTGTGTGAAGTCAAAGAATGGAGGTGTGTGAACTCATAGAATGGAGGTGTGTGAAGTCATAGAATGGATGTGTGGGAAGTCATAGAATGGAGGTGTGTGAAGTCATAGAATGGAGGTGTGTGATGTCATAGAATGGAGGTGTGTGAAGTCATAGAATGGATGTGTGGGAAGTCATAGAATGGAGGTATGTAAAGTCACAGAATGAAGGTGTGTGAAGTCATAGAATGGAAGTGTGTGAAGTCATAGAATGGAGGTGTGTGAAGTCACAGAATGGATGGTATGAACTCATAGAATGGAGGTGTGTGAAGTCCCAGAATGGAGGTGTGTGAAGTCATAGAATGGAGGTGTGTGAAGTCATAGAATGGAAGTGTGTGAAGTCACAGAATGGAGGTGTGTGAAGAAACAGAATGGAGGTATGTGACCTCAGAATGGAGGTGTGTGAAGAAACAGAATGGAGGTATGTGACCTCAGAATGGAGGTGTGTGAAATCACAGAATGCAGGTGTGTGAAGTCATAGAATGGAAGTGTGTGAAGTCATAGAATGGAGGTGTGTGAAGTCAGAATGGAGGTGTGTGAAGTCACCGAATGGTGTTGTGTGAACTCAGAATGGAGGTGTGTGAAGTCACAGAATGGAGGTTTGTGAAGTCATAGAATGGTGTTGTGTGAAGTCATAGAATGGATGTTTCTGAGGTAAGAATGAAGGTGTGTGAAGTCATAGAATGGAGGTGTGTGAACTCATAGAATGGAGGTGTGTGAAGTCACAGAATGAAGGTGTGTGATGTCAGAATGGAGATGTGTAGTCATAGATTGCAGGTGGTGAAGTCATAGAAAGGAGGTGTGGGAAGTCATAGAATGGAGGAGTGTGAAGTCACAGAGTGCAGGTGAGTGAAGTCACAGATTCGAGGTCTGTGAAGTCATAGAATGGAGGTGTGTGATATCAGAATGCAGTTATGTGAAGTCATAGATGGAGTTGTGTGAAGTCATAGTATGGAGGTGTGTGAAATCATAGAATGGAGTTTTGTGAAGTCACAGAGTGGAGCTGTGTGAATTCACAATGGAGGTGTGTGAAGTCACAGAATGGAACTGTGTGAATTCAGAATGGAGGTGTGTGAAGCCATAGAATGGAGGTGTGTGAAGTCACAGAATGGAGGTGTGTGAAGTCATAGAATGTAGGTGTGTAAAGTGACAGAATGGAGGTGTTTGAAGTCATCGAATGGAGGTGTGTGAAGTTATAGAATGGATGTTTGTAAAGTAAGAATGAAGTTGTGTGAAGTCATAGAATGGAGGTGTGTGACGTCAAAGAATGGAGGTGTGTGAAGTCATAGAATGGAGGTGTGTAAACTCAGAATGGAGGTGTAGGAAGTCAAAGAATGGAGGTGTGTGAAGTCATAGAATGGAGGTGTGTGATGTCATAGAATGTATGTTTGTGAAGTAAGAATGAAGGTGTGTGAAGTCATAGAATGTAGGTGTGTGAAGTCACAGAATGGAGGTGTGTGAAGTCATACAATGGAGGTGTGTGAAGTCATAGAATGGCGGTGTGTGAACTCATAGAATAGAGGTGTGTGACGTCACAATCGAAGTGTGTGAATTCATAGTATGGAGGTGTGTGAAGTCTCAGAATGGAGGTGTGTGAAGTCAAAATGGAGGTGTGTGATGTCCTAAAATGGAGGTGTGTGAAGTCATATAATGGAGGTGTGTGACGTCATAGAATGGAGGTGTTTGAAATCATAGAATGGAGGTTTGTGAAGTCACAGATTGGAGGTGTGTGACGTCACAGAATGGAGGTTTGTGAAGTCATAGAATGGAGGTATGTGAAGTCAAATTGGAGGGGTGTGAAGTCGGAGAATGTTGGTGTGTGAAGTCACATAATGGAGGTGGGTGAAGTCACAGAATGGAGGTGTGTGAAGTCATAGAATGCAGGTGTGTGAAGTCACAGAATTGAGGTGTTTGAAGTCATATATTTTATGTGTGTGAAGTTAAAATGGACGTGTGAAATCATAGAATAGAGGTGTGTGAAGTCATAGAATGGAGGTGTGTGAATTCATAGAATGAAGTTTTGTGAAGTCACAGAATGGAGGTGTGTGAAGTCACAGCATGGAGGTGTGTGAAGTCATAGAATGGAAGTGTGTAAAGTCATAGAATGGAGGTGTGTGAAGTCAGAATGGAGGTGTGTGAAGCCACCGAATGGAGGTGTGTGAACGCAGAATGGAGGTGTGAGAAGTCACAGAATGGAAGTTTGTGAAGTCATAGAATGGAGGTGTGAGAAGTCATAGAATGGATGTTTCTGAATTAAGAATGAAGGTGTGTGAAGTCATAGAATGGAGGTGTGTGAAGGCAAAATTGTGGTGTGTGAACTCATAGACTGGATGTTTCTGAACTCATAGAATGAAGGTGTGTGAAGTCGTGGAATGGAGGTGTATGAAGTCAAAGAATGGAGGTGTGTGAAGTCAAACAATGGTGGTGTGTGAAGTCACAGAATGGAGGTGTGTGAAGTCCCAGAATGGAAGTGTGTGAAGTCAAAACGGAGGTGTGTGAAGTCAAAGAATGGAGGTGTGTGAAGTCACAGAACGGAGGTGTGTGAAATCAAAATGTTGGTGTGTGAAGTCAAAAATGGATGTGTGTGAAGTCACAGAATGTAGGTGTGTGAAGTCAAAATGGAGGTGTGTGAAGTCAAAGAATGGAGGTGTGTGAACTCATAGAATGGAGGTGTGTGAAGTCATAGAATGGATGTGTGGGAAGTCATAGAATGGAGGTGTGTGAAGTCATAGAATGGAGGTGTGTGATGTCATAGAATGGAGGTGTGTGAAGTCATAGAATGGAGGTGGGTGAAGTCACGGAAGGGAGGTGTGTGAAGTCACAGATTGGATTTGTGTGAAGTCACAGAATGGAGGTGTGTGAAGTCACAGAATGGAGGTGTGTGAAATTACAGAATGGAGATGTATGAAGTCAAAAAGGTGGTGTGAGAAGTCACAAATGTAAGTGTGTGAAGTCACAGAATGGAGGTGTGTGAAGTCAAAATGGAGGTGTGTGAAGTCAAAGAATATAGGTGTGTGAGGTCATCGAATGGAGGCGTGTGAAATCAGAGAATGGAAGTGTGTGAAGTCAGAATAAAGGTGTGCGAAGTCATAGAATGGAGGTGTGTGAAGTCACAGAATGGAGGTGTGGGAAGTCACAGAATGTCGGTGTGTGAAGTCTCAGAATGGAGTTGTGTGAACTCAGAATGGAGGTATGTAAAGTCACAGAATGAAGGTGTGTGAAGTCATAGAATGTAAGTGTGTGAAGCCATAGAATGGAGGTGTGTGAAGTCACAGAATGGATGGTATGAACTCATAGAATGGAGGTGTGTGAAGTCACAAAATGGAGGTGTGTGAAGTCATAGAATGGAGGTGTGTGAAGTCATAGAATGGAAGTGTGTGAAGTGATAGAATGGAGGTGTATAAAGTCATATAATGTAGGTGTGTGAAGTCAGAATGGAGGTGTGTGAAGTCACCGAATGGTGTTGTGTGAACTCAGAATGGAGGTGTGTGAAGTCACAGAATGGAGGTTTGTGAAGTCATAGAATGGTGTTGTGTGAAGTCATAGAATGGATGTTTCTGAGGTAAGAATGAAGGTGTGTGAAGTCATAGAATGGAGGTGTGTGAACTCATAGAAGGGAGGTGTGTGAAGTCACAGAATGAAGGTGTGTGAAGTCAGAATGGAGGTGGGTAGTCATAGATTGCAGGTGGTGAAGTCATAGAAATGAGATGTGGGAAGTCATAGAATGGAGGAGTGTGAAGTCATAGAGTGCAGGTGAGTGAAGTCAGAGATTCGAGGTCTGTGAAGTCATAGAATGGAGGTGTGTGATGTCAGAATGAAGGTATGTGAAGTCATAGATGGAGTTGTGTGAAGTCATAGTATGGAGGTGTGTGAAATCATAGAATGGAGTTTTGTGAAGTCACAGAGTGGAGCTTTGTGAATTCACAATGGAGGTGTGTGAAGTCACAGAATGGATCTGTGTGAATACAGAATGGAGGTGTGTGAAGTCATAGAATGGAGGTGTGTGAAGTCACAGAATGGAGGTGTGTGAAGTCAAAATGGAGGTGTGTTTAGTCAAAGAATATAGGTGTGTGAGGTCATCGAATGGAGGTGTGTGAAATCACAGAATGGAGGTGTGTGAAGTCAGAATAAAGGTGTGCGACGTCATAGAATGGAGGTCTGTGAAGTCACAGAATGGAGGTGTGGGAAGTCACAGAATGGCGGTGTGTGAAGTCTCAGAATGGAGTTGTGTGAACTCAGAATGGAGGTATGTAAAGTCACAGAATGAAGGTGTGTGAAGTCATAGAATGTAAGTGTGTGAAGCCATAGAATGGAGGTGTGTGAATTCATAGAATGAAGTTTTGTGAAGTCACAGAATGGAGGTGTGTGAAGTCACAGCATGGAGGTGTGTGAAGTCATAGAATGGAAGTGTGTAAAGTCATAGAATGGAGGTGTGTGAAGTCAGAATGGAGGTGTGTGAAGTCACCGAATGGAGGTGTGTGAACGCAGAATGGAGGTGTGAGAAGTCACAGAATGGAAGTTTGTGAAGTCATAGAATGGAGGTGTGAGAAGTCATAGAATGGATGTTTCTGAATTAAGAATGAAGGTGTGTGAAGTCATAGAATGGAGGTGTGTGAAGGCAAAATTGTGGTGTGTGAACTCATAGACTGGATGTTTCTGAACTCATAGAATGAAGGTGTGTGAAGTCGTGGAATGGAGGTGTATGAAGTCAAAGAATGGAGGTGTGTGAAGTCAAACAATGGTGGTGTGTGAAGTCACAGAATGGAGGTGTGTGAAGTCCCAGAATGGAAGTGTGTGAAGACAAAACGGAGGTGTGTGAAGTCAAAGAATGGAGGTGTGTGAAGTCACAGAACGGAGGTGTGTGAAATCAAAATGTTGGTGTGTGAAGTCAAAAATGGATGTGTGTGAAGTCACAGAATGTAGGTGTGTGAAGTCAAAATGGAGGTGTGTGAAGTCAAAGAATGGAGGTGTGTGAACTCATAGAATGGAGGTGTGTGAAGTCATAGAATGGATGTGTGGGAAGTCATAGAATGGAGGTGTGTGAAGTCATAGAATGGAGGTGTGTGATGTCATAGAATGGAGGTGTGTGAAGTCATAGAATGGATGTGTGGGAAGTCATAGAATGGAGGTATGTAAAGTCACAGAATGAAGGTGTGTGAAGTCATAGAATGGAAGTGTGTGAAGTCATAGAATGGAGGTGTGTGAAGTCACAGAATGGATGGTATGAACTCATAGAATGGAGGTGTGTGAAGTCCCAGAATGGAGGTGTGTGAAGTCATAGAATGGAGGTGTGTGAAGTCATAGAATGGAAGTGTGTGAAGTCACAGAATGGAGGTGTGTGAAGAAACAGAATGGAGGTATGTGACCTCAGAATGGAGGTGTGTGAAGAAACAGAATGGAGGTATGTGACCTCAGAATGGAGGTGTGTGAAATCACAGAATGCAGGTGTGTGAAGTCATAGAATGGAAGTGTGTGAAGTCATAGAATGGAGGTGTGTGAAGTCAGAATGGAGGTGTGTGAAGTCACCGAATGGTGTTGTGTGAACTCAGAATGGAGGTGTGTGAAGTCACAGAATGGAGGTTTGTGAAGTCATAGAATGGTGTTGTGTGAAGTCATAGAATGGATGTTTCTGAGGTAAGAATGAAGGTGTGTGAAGTCATAGAATGGAGGTGTGTGAACTCATAGAATGGAGGTGTGTGAAGTCACAGAATGAAGGTGTGTGATGTCAGAATGGAGATGTGTAGTCATAGATTGCAGGTGGTGAAGTCATAGAAAGGAGGTGTGGGAAGTCATAGAATGGAGGAGTGTGAAGTCACAGAGTGCAGGTGAGTGAAGTCACAGATTCGAGGTCTGTGAAGTCATAGAATGGAGGTGTGTGATATCAGAATGCAGTTATGTGAAGTCATAGATGGAGTTGTGTGAAGTCATAGTATGGAGGTGTGTGAAATCATAGAATGGAGTTTTGTGAAGTCACAGAGTGGAGCTGTGTGAATTCACAATGGAGGTGTGTGAAGTCACAGAATGGAACTGTGTGAATTCAGAATGGAGGTGTGTGAAGCCATAGAATGGAGGTGTGTGAAGTCACAGAATGGAGGTGTGTGAAGTCATAGAATGTAGGTGTGTAAAGTGACAGAATGGAGGTGTTTGAAGTCATCGAATGGAGGTGTGTGAAGTTATAGAATGGATGTTTGTAAAGTAAGAATGAAGTTGTGTGAAGTCATAGAATGGAGGTGTGTGACGTCAAAGAATGGAGGTGTGTGAAGTCATAGAATGGAGGTGTGTAAACTCAGAATGGAGGTGTAGGAAGTCAAAGAATGGAGGTGTGTGAAGTCATAGAATGGAGGTGTGTGATGTCATAGAATGTATGTTTGTGAAGTAAGAATGAAGGTGTGTGAAGTCATAGAATGTAGGTGTGTGAAGTCACAGAATGGAGGTGTGTGAAGTCATACAATGGAGGTGTGTGAAGTCATAGAATGGCGGTGTGTGAACTCATAGAATAGAGGTGTGTGACGTCACAATCGAAGTGTGTGAATTCATAGTATGGAGGTGTGTGAAGTCTCAGAATGGAGGTGTGTGAAGTCAAAATGGAGGTGTGTGATGTCCTAAAATGGAGGTGTGTGAAGTCATATAATGGAGGTGTGTGACGTCATAGAATGGAGGTGTTTGAAATCATAGAATGGAGGTTTGTGAAGTCACAGATTGGAGGTGTGTGACGTCACAGAATGGAGGTTTGTGAAGTCATAGAATGGAGGTATGTGAAGTCAAATTGGAGGGGTGTGAAGTCGGAGAATGTTGGTGTGTGAAGTCACATAATGGAGGTGGGTGAAGTCACAGAATGGAGGTGTGTGAAGTCATAGAATGCAGGTGTGTGAAGTCACAGAATTGAGGTGTTTGAAGTCATATATTTTATGTGTGTGAAGTTAAAATGGACGTGTGAAATCATAGAATAGAGGTGTGTGAAGTCATAGAATGGAGGTGTGTGAATTCATAGAATGAAGTTTTGTGAAGTCACAGAATGGAGGTGTGTGAAGTCACAGCATGGAGGTGTGTGAAGTCATAGAATGGAAGTGTGTAAAGTCATAGAATGGAGGTGTGTGAAGTCAGAATGGAGGTGTGTGAAGCCACCGAATGGAGGTGTGTGAACGCAGAATGGAGGTGTGAGAAGTCACAGAATGGAAGTTTGTGAAGTCATAGAATGGAGGTGTGAGAAGTCATAGAATGGATGTTTCTGAATTAAGAATGAAGGTGTGTGAAGTCATAGAATGGAGGTGTGTGAAGGCAAAATTGTGGTGTGTGAACTCATAGACTGGATGTTTCTGAACTCATAGAATGAAGGTGTGTGAAGTCGTGGAATGGAGGTGTATGAAGTCAAAGAATGGAGGTGTGTGAAGTCAAACAATGGTGGTGTGTGAAGTCACAGAATGGAGGTGTGTGAAGTCCCAGAATGGAAGTGTGTGAAGTCAAAACGGAGGTGTGTGAAGTCAAAGAATGGAGGTGTGTGAAGTCACAGAACGGAGGTGTGTGAAATCAAAATGTTGGTGTGTGAAGTCAAAAATGGATGTGTGTGAAGTCACAGAATGTAGGTGTGTGAAGTCAAAATGGAGGTGTGTGAAGTCAAAGAATGGAGGTGTGTGAACTCATAGAATGGAGGTGTGTGAAGTCATAGAATGGATGTGTGGGAAGTCATAGAATGGAGGTGTGTGAAGTCATAGAATGGAGGTGTGTGATGTCATAGAATGGAGGTGTGTGAAGTCATAGAATGGAGGTGGGTGAAGTCACGGAAGGGAGGTGTGTGAAGTCACAGATTGGATTTGTGTGAAGTCACAGAATGGAGGTGTGTGAAGTCACAGAATGGAGGTGTGTGAAATTACAGAATGGAGATGTATGAAGTCAAAAAGGTGGTGTGAGAAGTCACAAATGTAAGTGTGTGAAGTCACAGAATGGAGGTGTGTGAAGTCAAAATGGAGGTGTGTGAAGTCAAAGAATATAGGTGTGTGAGGTCATCGAATGGAGGCGTGTGAAATCAGAGAATGGAAGTGTGTGAAGTCAGAATAAAGGTGTGCGAAGTCATAGAATGGAGGTGTGTGAAGTCACAGAATGGAGGTGTGGGAAGTCACAGAATGTCGGTGTGTGAAGTCTCAGAATGGAGTTGTGTGAACTCAGAATGGAGGTATGTAAAGTCACAGAATGAAGGTGTGTGAAGTCATAGAATGTAAGTGTGTGAAGCCATAGAATGGAGGTGTGTGAAGTCACAGAATGGATGGTATGAACTCATAGAATGGAGGTGTGTGAAGTCACAAAATGGAGGTGTGTGAAGTCATAGAATGGAGGTGTGTGAAGTCATAGAATGGAAGTGTGTGAAGTGATAGAATGGAGGTGTATAAAGTCATATAATGTAGGTGTGTGAAGTCAGAATGGAGGTGTGTGAAGTCACCGAATGGTGTTGTGTGAACTCAGAATGGAGGTGTGTGAAGTCACAGAATGGAGGTTTGTGAAGTCATAGAATGGTGTTGTGTGAAGTCATAGAATGGATGTTTCTGAGGTAAGAATGAAGGTGTGTGAAGTCATAGAATGGAGGTGTGTGAACTCATAGAAGGGAGGTGTGTGAAGTCACAGAATGAAGGTGTGTGAAGTCAGAATGGAGGTGGGTAGTCATAGATTGCAGGTGGTGAAGTCATAGAAATGAGATGTGGGAAGTCATAGAATGGAGGAGTGTGAAGTCATAGAGTGCAGGTGAGTGAAGTCAGAGATTCGAGGTCTGTGAAGTCATAGAATGGAGGTGTGTGATGTCAGAATGAAGGTATGTGAAGTCATAGATGGAGTTGTGTGAAGTCATAGTATGGAGGTGTGTGAAATCATAGAATGGAGTTTTGTGAAGTCACAGAGTGGAGCTTTGTGAATTCACAATGGAGGTGTGTGAAGTCACAGAATGGATCTGTGTGAATACAGAATGGAGGTGTGTGAAGTCATAGAATGGAGGTGTGTGAAGTCACAGAATGGAGGTGTGTGAAGTCAAAATGGAGGTGTGTTTAGTCAAAGAATATAGGTGTGTGAGGTCATCGAATGGAGGTGTGTGAAATCACAGAATGGAGGTGTGTGAAGTCAGAATAAAGGTGTGCGACGTCATAGAATGGAGGTCTGTGAAGTCACAGAATGGAGGTGTGGGAAGTCACAGAATGGCGGTGTGTGAAGTCACAGAATGGAGTTGTGTGAACTCAGAGTGGAGGTATGTAAAGAAAGAGAATGGAGGTGTGTGAAGTCATAGAATGGAAGTGTGTGAAGTCATAGAATTGAGGTGTGTGAAGTCACAGAATGGATGGTATGAACTCATAGAATGGAGGTGTGTGAAGTCATAGAATGGAGGTGGGTGAAGTCACGGAAGGGAGGTGTGTGAAGTCACAGATTGGATTTGTGTGAAGTCACAGAATGGAAGTGTGTGAAGTCACAGAATGGAGGTGTGTGAAATTACAGAATGGAGATGTATGAAGTCAAAAAGGTGGTGTGAGAAGTCACAAATGTAAGTGTGTGAAGTCACAGAATGGAGGTGTGTGAAGTCAAAATGGAGGTGTGTGAAGTCAAAGAATATAGGTGTGTGAGGTCATCGAATGGAGGCGTGTGAAATCAGAGAATGGAAGTGTGTGAAGTCAGAATAAAGGTGTGCGAAGTCATAGAATGGAGGTGTGTGAAGTCACAGAATGGAGGTGTGGGAAGTCACAGAA